>CAJNIZ010009400.1:0-13436 GCA_905231905.1 Symbiodinium pilosum
TTTTTTTTTTTTTTTTTTGCCAGGAGTGCAGGACGAGGGCGTAGCATTGTGCAATGGCTGAGCAGTCGATAAAGATTGCATGCCGGACTCCCGGGTGTTGCTAGTAACACCGCAGGCCCCAAGGATGCAGATGAGCATGTATGACTCTGCAGAGGCAAAACAAAGGAGGCAAAACAGCTCCAGCAGCACGACACGGATTCCTGAGTTTGTTGTGCAGTACTTAATGAATACCATGTTGATTATGCTTTGTGCCCACAATCACATCGCAAAGCATGCGTGGCTAGAAAGGCTGCCCGATTTGAGTGCATGCTGCTCACGGGTGTTTGATGGGGAGTAGGGGAGGGAATGCAGCCAGCATTGTAGGGATACATGCGTGTGTCTGGATATGAACATATATATATACATATATTATATGTAGAGGGATTACCAGGGCTTGCACCTGACTCATTCTCAGCACCAGGAGGTTAATTAATTGTCGTGACCTGAATGGATAGGCATGGAATCACCTGGTTGTCTTTATAGTCCTTAGACAGTTACGTCATGCCACAAGTTAAAGTATGCCCCCAACCCTAGCACCAGCAATAAAGATGTCGTCATTTCTCATCTGGTTTTCTGCCGTTTGGAAATGAGGACGCCTGTGTTCGGCTCAGGGTAAGGCGGTTCCCCCCGCCAGTGTTAGTGGTATAACAAGAAAGGTATAGTTTGGCCATTGGCCCTAGATCCTAAATCCCCTTCATATCGTCACAAGAGGGTGAGGGCCTGTTCTTAAAGTTGTTAACCATTTTTTCTGACGTAGGGATCAGAGCCTGACTGCCTGAGAGCGCGCTCATAGTATAAGGCAGCCCCCATCGACACATAGGATAGTCCTTGTATCTCACTCTGGGTCGTTTTTTGGAGCGAATCGCCTCCACAAAATGTATAACCCTAAGCCGCGACGCGGAAGACTGTAAGCCCCTATACCCTCTGCCTCAAAGCCCTCATGAAACCCAAAGCTCCCAAATCCCAAGCCCATAAGCCCTGAGCCCCCAAACCTATGTGGGTGGTTGTCAAAATTATGGCCCCTTTTTGGATCACTATTATAATACGGCACCTAATATTTAGGGTGCCCAAAAACCGAGCATAATTTTGACATCCACCCATATCCCTGGGTCCCAAAACCAAAGCAAATAACCCCAATATACTATAGTAGTCTCCATTTTCTTTTCCATTATCCCAATATAACCCCTAAAAAGCCTCGGCTTCGCCAGGTTGCAGGGCTCGCGTCAGCTTTTGAGCCTCTTGGTTTGCCAGGGAAAGGGATGTGCAGGTCTTGGAAGGGTTTAGGGGTGGTTTTAGGGGTCAACCAAAGAACAGACAGGATTTTCAGGAGGTTCATGGTTTTCTAAACAAATGTGTGGTGTTTTGCCCAAGATATCTGCTTTTGGGGCGGGCTCTAGTGCTGTGTTGGGCTGTGTGGGTTATTATGGCATACATGATTCCCGATTTTGTTGTTCATGTCGTCCTATGAGTGCTACGCATATTCCTCTTGAAGGCCTTTGTTGTGATTCACTAGCTGTTCTTGCAGATGTTTAGGCAGTTTTGTCAGCAAACATGTTGGCTTAGTAACCCAACCCCTAATTGACGACCATGTTGTAGTTACATAAAGGTCCCGGCGGGTACAGGGTCCTAGCGTAGGAAAGTCAAATTCCGAAGCTCCTCTGATTATGAGGGGGATTGCATTACGCACTCCTCTTGTCGGAGTCGTCGCAGCTGATGGAAATCTAATGTAATCCCTCCCGCCTTTCATACTGGAGAAGTTCATTGACAATTTTTGGAGGGTCCCCCTTTGCATTGTCGCAATTAATTAGACAAGGAACCTGAAAGGGACCCCTGGTGGACTAATATGCTTAAGAACGGGGTGCATGCGTGATTCCGCCTTAGTTTTGGGGAGGGTGAGGATTTGAATGCTGTAGGGTGGATGCCGGAGCCGGAAGAAAGGATGAGACTGGAGGGCTTCTAGCTACAGGTTCCTTGGGTTATCTTGGGATAATGGAAAATAAAGTGGAAACTACTAAAATGGGTTATGTAGGGTCATAGGGTTATATGGGGTTCATATAGGGGTTAGTTTAAGATGCAACCGCGTGGCGACCTATACTGTTGGGCCTTAAGTACCACGCGTATTGTCCAGGATTCCTTGTAGAATTGTGGTATGAGCGGCGGTTTAGGTGCAAGGTACCTAAAACAAACCTCAGCTTAATGTCCCCTACATTCCTTTATACAACCCTTGCATAAACCCAGTTCCATTTCAATGTCCGTAATGCATTGCTAAGGGGGCTCTAGGAGTTTAAGTTAACATGGCGGGTTCCGTTTGAGGAGGCTATGTAGGGTTTAGGGCTAGTTAACTGAAATGGAGAATCAAAATCGCATGGAAATGAAAGGGAAACTGGGGTTCTGCCCTGAAACTGCCTATCCGCCCTCAACCCCTCCACCGTGCGATCCTCAGATAAGCTGAACGAGTATCCCCGCATAAAGACATTCTAATAGTGGACGTACTATAGCTTTGATATGGCCATAGTTCCTTGGGCGGCCCCCTAGAACGGTGACAATTTGGGGTTGGCCGAGATGTNNGATACCCAACCGATACGCCTTGCACACGCGCCGTCGATAAAATTCTAGAAATGGCAGGCAGTCTAAAGAAGCCGACACCGATACCAAACCGATACCCTTACCGGGAACGACATGTGTCTGTAGCCTCAACTTTTGACGGCGTGCCTACATGGTGGCAGCTTCTGTTCTGCAGTAGGTCCAAAGAGCATCGCAATATGGGTTTGGAAGAAGTAGCAGCAGCCCTTCATAAAGGTTCCAAAAGGCATGCCCCTTGTCCGCATGAAGGCGGCACCAGCTAAACCTGATGGTAAACATTTTGGTAATGAATTTACGATTGGTGTTTCTTTTCATCTCAGATGAAGCCTACCTCACAGCTGAGTAAACTCAGATCACATCTAGCAACAACAAATCGCAAGCATGGTCGGTGGATAAAAGCTCATGAATGGGTGTTCAAGGCTTTGGGGTTTCGACTGTTTGGGGCTTGTACCGCGGATCCAAAAAGTTTTAGGTCAAACAGAAACTCTTAAACCCTAAACCTTAAATCCTAAACCCTAAACCCTGAGGCACTGCTTGTGCGATGCGTGTGTCCAAACCTCAGGGTTTGCGCTGGGCCCAGGCTGTGGAATGATTTGCTGCCCTGTGCTGCGGCGACCTGGGTTCCCGTGGACCTTTTACTTGTTTACAGCCCCGCGCTCAGACTACATAACCTTGTTATAGTGCTTTCCATGTTCTTTTCCATTGTCCCTGTAGAACCCCAATATAGCCCTAATACTACCCCAATGGGTAAGATTAGCTTCCAATCTAAATTCTGAAGCCCCAAAACCCTAAGACCTTAAACCAGATTCGATAGGCATTGCTTCGGGCTTAGGGTTTGCGGAGGGTTCAGGGTACCTTTGAAAAGCCCCCATAGGAAGTTTGTCAAACGACTAATGTCACCCAGATGTGGAATTCTTCTTTGGGGGGCACCCGACGTGGCATAGGAGCTTAAATACATGCACCCTTCTCGTGTCAGTGTACAGGAGACATACACAGCCTCCAAAAATTCAGGGGTCCTCGCCCTCGCCCCCCTAAACCCTAAACGGTGAACACTAAACTGCCAAGTTGGGTTGAGTTTGGGGACAACATCCGCCGCCATAGCCATCTTCAAGTGGGGGGTTCCCTTGATCATGCCTTCACAGATTCTATAGGGCCTCCAAAATATTTAATATTTTATTTGGTTATTATAACCTTAATAGCAACCAAGAACTATTTATGAGCGAGGATAAGTAGTTCTGATTCCAGGACTAGGGGGGTTGCAGGGTAATGCCTCACCCCTCAAGAATGGATTGGAAAGCAAAGTTCGCTTGGACCTAGCCTTCTTTTTGAGACTTTAGATGAGCTATGGTCTACACTGCTTGAAGGGTGTTATCTAAGGGATTATATAGGGGGCTACAATAGGGGATATTAAGGGGTATACTAGGAGTTTAGACTAGAGCTCAAATTGAGACAAGATCACAGAATTATAGCACATCAGAACTATTGGATTTCTCAGAGTTTGGGATGTCTTTCTGCGGAGCCTTTTGAAGGTACATACTGTTGATGTTAAAAATCCTGCATGACCTTAGTATACTATACAAAAATTCCCAAGGTATATGGTACTTAGGGTCATGCAGGATTTTTTAGTATTCACCGTAGGGAGACATAGGCCTTATCTGCTTGATCAAGAAGGTAAGATGGCAAATGGGCTGCGAGTTTCCTTCTTTGGTTTTGGGCGTTCGGTTCCAGGGCCATGGTTTACGTTCGAGTAGGGCTTGGGCTCTACTTAGAGGGCCGGGGGGACTCAGCAAGTATACTGCACAACACCGACAGCCAGCAGCCTGAGTTGTGCCCATGATATGAGCCATCTTCTAGACTCCTTAAAGGGGATAATATAGGGATTATATAGGAGTCTACTATAGGGTTATTCAGGAGGATACTAGGAGTTTAGATTATAGCTTATATTCGCCTACTTAGGAATTAAGCCCCCCTGTCCGGAGTCTCCAAGTAGGGCTTCAAGTGGTAGATTCTGCTGGAAGGAAATACCGTGCTTGATTTCCCGAAGAGTCCAGATACTTGTAATTATACAGGATATACGACCCTGAACCCTAAACCAAAAACCTACGTGCGGGGTCAGATGGGTTCCTATACAGGGGCTAGTGGCCGCCTACTGCAAGGGTACTTGGGCCATTTGTGCTTTCCCGTTGATGACTCCTATGGGTTTAGGGTTTAGGGTCTGCAGATTTCAATGCCCAGTACTTTATGACGCGCCCAGAAGTTCGTACTGAAAGTTCTCAGCCAATCACTCGGCCTCACCCAAACGGCGCTGTATGGTCGCACAAGTGCCATTGTTCAGGCTTCGGAATTCTTATGATTTCATAGGTCTAACAATCTCCCATCGTACACAATTTGATAACTTTTGGGGGCTTACCTAGCAACGCTCTCAAAGAACTATCAGCTTTACCTAGGACCGAAACCCCACAAAGTAGGCAAAATAACAAGACAAACCCTAAACCCTAAACCCCACAAAGTGGGTAAACCAATGGCCGAAATCGCTGCCTGCCCGAAACCACAAATCCTATGATGCCATACTGTATATATATATATAAACATCTGTATATATAGCCTATATATTCTCTACCTATACATGAAGCTCTTTGGCTTTCTTCCCTAGTCCCTAAACCGGGTTGAGGTCAAAATTTCGATCTACAACCTGCGGCCCTGCCCGGACCTCATTCGACAACGTCTAGACACTACCTGGGGCTTTCCTGGGTCCTATATGTACCATAGTCTTAACTCTTTAAAGGAGGTTATAAAGAGGATTATTACAGGGGTTATGAGACTAGGAGACTATAGCTCGTATGGTTATTCAGGGTCTAGGGGTGTAGGGATTTCTCTAGTAATGGGTACCCTTTTGGGTGTCCCTATAAGAAAATTATCGTATTTTTGGGGGTCCCTTTACGCATGCATTGTTGTCTGTTTAATGTATCTGTATGTTGCGGGATTTTGCGAGCAGACCTCTCAAGGGGACATGCTGAATGTTTATGCCCAAGGTCTCTAGCGCCAAGAGCTAGCAACCGGTTACAGGGACTCGTCTCATGAGCGTGGTGAACACATGGAGTATCCACATGAAAAATGAAATAGAAACTGGGATTTTCCAATGCAGAAGCCTGAATATTTGTGAATGTCCCGCAAGAAGAGGGCTCCCATGCTCCCCAAGAGCTTTTAGCCCAAGCTCTTTTCATAAGGTGCTCCACAGAGAAGCATCCAACCAGCTATACCGTAAACCTGAGGACAGCGCCCCACATCCCCAAGTGGACTTTTTTGTTGGAAGCATCAGAAGACAACAGAAGCGAACTCAGCCCTTGCCAGGGCAGCCGCGCCACTCGGCTGAGTATGTTTGACTGCAGTTGAGGGATGGGGAGCTTGGGGTAGCGACTCTGCGATTCACTGATAGGTTCTGGGCTTAGGTTTGGGTAGCAGTTTGAGTGCCCAATGTAGGTATGATTTGTATTTGGATCCCTAGGCAACAGAACTGAAGCTGCATTAGCACGCCTACGTGTTTTCAAAATTATGGGTCCCACTCGCATTAGCACGCCTACGCGTTTTCAAAATTATGGGTCCCACTCTTATTGGAAAGCATTTCTCCTACCCCTTCATTTCCGGAAACCGTCACATCAACCACAACCAAAATTCAGAACCTGCTTGAGCGGATAATATACAATGCCACACTTCAGCCTACAATCATCTGATGACGAGCTTTGCGATGTTCTGGTCCTGTGCTTCAAGCTTCGCAGGGATGACTATCGCCCTGTAGGACTGTTCATCCCGCCACTGCCTCCCTGAATCATGGAAACCCTTTCTATTTTCTTAAGCCCTAAAAGCCTGAAACCCCCTCAGAGTACTGCAGCTGCCTGCCAATTTGCACCTATCTTCCTGACATCAGCACCTTCTCACTTGAGAGGATGTGTTCTTTTGGTCTCATGTGAAGGATGACCTCTAAACCCTAGAACCTACAATGGCCCTTTCGCAAGGCTCTTAGGCTGTGAAGAGTTGGGTGAGAGGTGCGCCTTATTCATGTCGCAGTTGTTGTCGTTTTACCTCGAACTCAAACTTATCTGAGTACCCTAACTTGCAACGCCCATTGAGCCTCCGATGCAGCAGGTTAGACGTTCGATCGAGTTTTCTAAATGGCGCTGCCTGGAGCCGTTGCTTTCGCCACGTGCTCTTTGCCTATATTAAGCGTCCATGTTCTTCAGACTTTGTGCTGGTATGTGGGTTGCTCTGACAATTATGGGCTCCTTTTGGCTATAGGTCATATTGCAGCATCTGATATCTAGGGGTACCAAGATGGCAACCTTATTTTGGGACTATCCATGTATAGATAAGTCTTGACGTTGATTTGAGAGGTGCAGCTTTCAGAGGTCTGCTCCTTCTAGGGGTGGCGTGTTGCCGAAGCAGCCACTGTAGCGTGCGTGGGGACCAGACTTTCTTTAGAGATCCTGACGAAAGCTTTGATGTCTATGCGATGTCGCTTCTATCATCCTGCAAGTTGATGGAGCGGTAACATGGCTTCAACGCAATGAGTCAAAGGGTCTTGTGGACTCTAGGCTCTCGGCTGCATTATGAGGGTCACATTCAGCAGGACTGTGGACGTCAGCATTCTCCTCACTTGTTCTCGGTTTGATTGGCCTTCGTGAGGTGGTGTGCTGGTGGTGGTAGAGGTGGTTGCACCTGCTGCTGATGATTATGATGATTTGGAGGATCAGGATGCTGCTGGATGGAGTGAGAGTGCTACTGCAAGGAATACGAACTGTACATGTATGATGGCGATGTTTACCGAGATCATGTAGTCATATCTTGCTGTGGTCTGGCTTGGCGTCAAGCATCGGCTTTGCACTGCGGCCCAGACGCCGGATCATTGGCCCCTACCGAACCCGGACCCTGCTGCCAAATACTTGTATGAGGAAACTACAACCATACGATTGGTCATGCTTAGCCCTTATACCTACCCTCTATTAGGGCCTAAGCCGGGGCCATACATCCCCAATTAAGGCAGCTAGGAAGGTCTTTGTTGTCAGGCTCCTAAACCCGGAGCCCTTAAACCTAAGCCCTAAACCTTAAAGTAATTGACTGATTTGACTGTAGCTAGGGGCTCTCAGGTTCATCGAGTCTGCCAACCTGCCACTCGACCTATTCAGGCATCAATTTAGTCTTAGGGTACAAGGTTCTGGGATTGATGCAGGGTTTAGGGTTTGAGGTTTGTTTCTGGGCATTGGCGTTTCAATCTTCTTGGATGAGTGGATTTACGAAGCCTTTCACAGTGAGCGTCAACAGTTCCATAAACTGCCTTACCTACGTTCCACAAAGTAGTCACGTACCAGCTAGTGTCTCATTTGGTAGCAACCGATTTGCTGAACCTGCTGTAAGCATCGGTCAGTCGGCCTAGTTCCAGGCGGCATCCGTTGAAAGCTTGTTGCAGAAGGTTTCGGGTTTGGGGCTTAGGGTTTGTTACAGATTTGCAGGGGGCCTTAACTCAACATTTTGGAGGTTGAGGGTTCATGGGTAGGGGCATCAGAAACCAGCAGCAGCCCTAGACTTACTGTTGATACTAAGAACAATGCATGACCTTCCTGTACTGTAATACCATAATTCCAAGGTGTAGATATATTGCGGCCATGCATGATTTTTGGTATCCGCCGTATGGAGTTGGAGAGTTCAGCAGAGGCTGAAAAGCAACAGTTTCGGGATAGGACATGGTTGCCTTCCCGATTATGAGAACTATATAGGGGGGTTTTGCTTGAGGAAGGGATACCTTTTAGGGGTCCCCATAATAATATGGAGCAGAAGTCGTAATATATTGGGATCTAGATTGGGCCCCCCACTATTTATGGACACGACCATATGAGGGTGCCGGAAGATTTCAAGAAGGCCATCGAGGGTTGACGCGCTGCTCCAGTAGGGTTACCCTAAACCCCATCTACATGTTACAGAGATGGAGTCTGGAGGCAAGTAATCACCTCCCCCGAATATACACGCCCCTCCAGTTATGAATAGTTCCCATGCATTAGGTGGACGCCCGACCCTGCAAAAGGGTATCACAGGAATACAAGGGGACTCCAGTATAATTACCACTATCCTTTACAGTCACTATTACAGTGGGGCGGTCCACCTAGCCCATATAGTGCTATGGCGGGGTAGCTTAGTCGATTGCGGGGAACCCTACACCCTACGCTCTTAAACCCCAAGCCCCAAGCCCTGAACCCTAAGCCACAAATCCTAAACCCCAAACCCTAAAAGCCCTCAATCCTAAACCCTAAACCCTAGAGGTGTAAATCAGTTCACGATGACTCGTTGAGGGTTAAGTGGGTTAATGATAGGGAGAGCTTGGGTTGAGGGTTTAGGGTCACATGGGTCATGAGTATACTTACTTACTGAGCCCCTCTATTTTTAAACAAAAACTCCAAACCATAAAACCCCCAAACACTGAACGCAACACTCCACACCGCGACTGCTTCAAGTAAGAACCGATTACATTGCCAAGCCCAGTATAGAACATCAAAAGGGCACTACGACTGTCCTTGTCTCACAGCAGTGTACTTTAGGTTCCATGTCAGGATTGAAATTGGTTCCTGTTCAGGTCCTTTGCCCCAGGTCAGTATGCCGAAATTATACCTTACGTGGGTACTTGGATCCACAGGCATTCATATTACCTTGAGTAGCAGGCTCAACACGCAATTACCTGAAGGGACGACATACGCCGTGTCTCAAATCAGGGTACCATAGCCCCAATACAGAGAAGATGATAATCTCCCTTTAGTTGTCATATTTGGCAAGGAAACTCTAGCCTTAGTTGATCCAGCCGCCAAAGCTCTCAAAATTGTGACCCTGCAAGTATCACATGACTGTAACAGGGTCTCCTAAACCTTACGCCAGAAGCCAAGCCCCAGAAATTCCGAACCCCGTAACAGGGTCCGGGATTGCCCAAATTATTCTATTACTTGTGACCAGACTACAGGGTCTCAGAATGCTACTCTGATTTTAGTATAGGGCCCTGCAGTTGGCTGGTTCTTGGGATGTTACGGGGTTATAGTCCACCTTAAGTAGATAGAATATGGCTTTGAGTATGTTAGAATAAGATCCCCATATACCCCAGATTCTATCTACGTAAGGGGGACTGTAGGGTTAGAGGTTAGGTGTTAGGTTTTGGGGTTTACGGCTTTAGAGTTTAGGGGGTGGAGGCTTAATTATTTACCAGTCATGGAAAACCTAATGGAAAAGAGCATGGAAGATGACATGGAAACTGGAGCTATATGGCAGCTTATAGGGTTTCATTCTGCATGACCTAGATAAAGTATTTAGGGTCATGCAGGGCTTAGTAATGTTTAGCATCCACCCTTGGGAGTCGAGGTTTGCGGAGATTCCTCAAACTAGGTGAATGAACCTCCCTTATGTCAAACGACTCACGAATACTAGATGAATGGTGGTTTAGGTGCAAGAACCTTGGAATTACATTTGGGTTTTGACTGAAGTTATGAGCTCAGGCTAAACGTCGACGTTTTGCTTTAACAATCATTCAAGAGCGCCATTGAAAACCTATGCACATTGTTTTGCATAATGGCAGGATCCAATATGCTGCGGATCCTGGGGTATAGCGTATGCTGTGTGGTGCCCACCCTCTACCTTTTCTTGCGGAGTTTGGACTACAGTCTTCAGGGGAAGATTCTAGACCCAGTCTGTTTGGAATCATTGGGAGGGAATTGCTAAACCCAAACCAAAGGGACAGGTATCCAAATTCGGCAAAGTAATACCCTCCCCCTAACATGAAATTCCCCACGCTCCGGATATTACAGGTTCCCGGTATGTAGCGATAGGTTGAATATTTCAAGTCAAGGGGTGGGGGGAGGCTTAGTATCAGGCGTAGGGATTAGTCGCGCCTTTGCAATAGGAAGTGGCAGGTACACAGAGGAGAACACATCAGTAGCTCAAACCCTAAAACCCGCAGACTTTGAACCCTAGATTCCCAAATCAGGAAGTTCCTCTGCCCCAAGGTCCAAGTGGGTACTACTCATAGGCTTCATGGCCCCATATGCATTATTCATAGACTTAGAGCCCCAGGATCAACACGTCAACACACTCCTCCTCGAGAACCTTATTATCTCAGTTTCCAGTTCATGTTCCGTGTTCTTTTCTAAGCAAACCCTCAAACCCTCAGCCCATAAGCTATGTGATTATCCCTATCTACCCCCATACATACCCTATAATCCTTGTATTTATCCCTAGATTACCCATATAGAGCCCGTTGTAGAGCCGTCAAAGCTGACATCCAAGGTCCGCGCAGGAGGACATTTATGATAGTCGAGGCGCGCTCTCGATGTCCGCTTCTTCAAAACGTTCTGTGGTAGTTGTCATTTCTCTTGCATTAAGTGAACTTTCGTCTGAATTCCCAGCATCCCCTTTCATAACCCATTTACTAGTCCCTCAATCCCCCTTGAAGGAGTTTAGACTCTAGCTCATGCGTAGTGCATGCACTTTTCAGGTTTTTGCGCAGGCCACGCTTTTCATCTCCGGGTAGGATGACTTGGGCAGTGATAGGGGTTTAGGGTTTAGGGATTTAGGGTTTAGGGTTTAAGGTTGGCCCAAGGCCCTGGGGATTGGGGCATTTCCTTGGATCTCTTTCCGGGCAAAATGTGGATGCATGGGTTGAATTCGAGATGATATGGCAGCCTATGTTAGAGTTTGTCGAGTTGACATGAAGTGTGCTCTTCTGATGTAAGGAGAGGAGCTTATGTGGAGGCAAATAAGTCCTCATGGTTTGCCATAGGCCCCAAAAGAGTCATTCAGTTTTAGCACCCTGTAGGAAAACCTGGTATTATGCACCTCTTCCCCCACGCCTTGTTTGTGCAAATCTCTCCCAGTAGCCACGCTGCGACAGGCTACGCGATGCGAAAGGACTGGGTAAATGGCTCCTCGACTTTGCAAGGACGACCGGTGGTGGAAAAGTTGTTCAATCCGCCACGGCATGTTACAAACCGTGGCCCCTTCTAACAGCAGGACTCCGCGCTTTGTGGAAATACCAACATGGTTTTAGAGCTACATGGTGCGTTGATACATGTAGTTGATGAGTTCCTATCCTGCAAAGGTGGGGATGTGGACGTTCCTGTATTCTTACAAAGCCATGGCTCAACGCCTTTTGGGCAATTGCAGCGGCAGCCATTTTTTTAGTGGGCCGTAGGCACCACCCAAGTCCTGCCTCCACACAAAGCAGCGACGTATGATCCTTCTGCATCCTTTTGCGAAGTTGTGCAAGGTTGTGCAGTCCTTGCCGAAAAAGCACACATGAAATCTCTTAAACTAGAAGCCCAATGTTTGAGGACAGAAGCATCTAGGTTTGTGGGCGATGTCTTGTGGAGGGTCAGGGAGCCTGGAACAAAACATGTAAGCTGCAGCACTGCATTCTGCACACTCCCTCAGCTGCCTGGCTACGCAGTATCAGAGGCAGAAGAGTGCAATCGTTTTTCAGTTTGTTTTGCTACGTCAGAGCATCTGATCCTCACATGATACCTTTTCGGACCTAGGAACCTGAGGTGATGAAGGGGCAGGTACCGTATACTGGGTTGCTGTCAAGGAACTTAATTTAAGTTACTATATTGGGGAAACCCTATTACTTACTATATATACCCATTATGGTAACTTAATTTAAGTTCCTTAACAGCTAACCAGTATAGGAACCTTCCGGAACTCTAAAGACCCCAGGGTTCAGGGTTTACGGTGCAGGGGATGGAGTTCTAAAGATGCCAACCTGTCCGAGCTTACGAAGTCTTCCCGGAGTTCCTGTGCGCTTAGCAGAGAGTGAAAGAATGGGGTTCCAATATTACCCCATAAGGACTATACAGGGCTTAGTAAGGCCTGATAGGGTTCTAAACCTTGGGGGGGTGGTACTATTATGTCCCCTTACAATATGCGGGCTACTCGTGGATCCATTGTCTAGTCAGCCTAAACTCAAAACCTCAATCTCAGGTCCCAATAGCGTCTTTCGCTTCATCCTTGGCCACTTGGACAGGTTTATTTTGAGAGGAAGAGAAGGAGTGTGGAATGTGATGTGGGAGGGCCATGGAGACTTAGTAAGTATACTAATGAACCCTACAAGCCTTATGTATTATAGTCTAAACTCCTTAAAGGGGGTTATATAAGGGATTATATAGGGGATTACTATAGGGGTTATGAAGGGGGTTGCTAGGAGTTTAGATTATGGCTCATATCACAGACCCCACTCAGGCCCCCTGACCCTCTCAGTGGGGTTCCATGGATTCTTTGGGGAGAGCCACATGTATCTTTTTCGCTACCCCACGCTGATCACCAGTGAGTTTAGGGCTAGGGGTTTAGGATTTTCACTGGTATGCCTGGGGGTGTCCGTCAGCAGGAATCCTCGTGCCTCCCTTCGTTTCCATGAAAAGAGACCTTACTCGGAAAGTTTACATCCCCAGATATCTCCCTAATTTTGGGTTTGGGTTTAGGGCCTCTGCCAGATAGCATGCGAGAGTGAGTTTATCCATGAGGTTTGTTCCAACTTCTGGGTCCCCACTTGGGGTCCTTATAGTCGGCGTAGAAATGAGGCGACACATTTTGCTAAAAAAAATCCATGGACGACTTCTAGACATCAAACATTCAGGTCTGTAACTTCATGGGGGGTGGCGGTAGTCGTGGTGGTGATGGTGGTGGTAGTAGTAGTAGCAGTAGCAGTAGCAGTAGCAGTAGCAGTAGCAGTAGCAGCAGCCTCATGCAGGCGCCCGCCGCCCTCAGATACCCTACCGTACACGGTTCCAAGTACGTGT
>CAJNIZ010009401.1:0-10684 GCA_905231905.1 Symbiodinium pilosum
TTGCTGAACACGCCGCATCGGCCATTCCGGCTAAGACCATTGACATGAAGGGCATGGAGAGAAGCCATGCACTTCTCTCGCGTGCCTGACGGCGCTTTCAGCTTTGATGGCCAGCTGGGCACGTGGTTGTTTGACTCGAAAGTCTTGGGAATTGGAACTATCGTGAAGAAGTTCCAAGTGCAGGTTAGGCGGTGGTGAGTCGGAAGAGTCCGAAGTTGTGAAGAAGAACAGACAAACAAGCACTAACCAACGGCCTCTCAGAGAACCTTGGCACATCTTAGATGCGCTATTCCCACAACTTCTTTCCTCACTGGGAGATTCTCATCTCTGAGACCGGTGGGCATACAAAACTTCGCTGGCTCAACCAAAATTCAAACATGCTGAAACTACAACCAAAATCACATAGCTACACAACGGTTCTGCATCACTTCACTGTCGGCTGTCACTTCATGTAATGAATGCAACCATGCAACTCTTAAGGCTTCATGCAACATGAAAACGTTCCAAAATGGATCAGCAAATTGAAACACGTTCTGCCCTCGCTTGCTGGCTGGCAAAACTGCAAAACAAGTTTACTCAACCAATAACAACTGCAACGTGTAGTCTCCCGAAGTGGTAGTTCGGAGACGGTCTATGAAGCAACCCGGGCATGACGGCCCAGGCATTCTAGATAGATATGCAACTTGCGCCCAGAAGAGGACACAAAGTACTTGTGTGTTAGCTGTGCAGTGCCTGCTTGTGCTTGGAAGTGCTGGAAACAACTTCGTTGACTACGGCTTGTTTGAAAGTGAGTCTTGAAGTTTTGTGACCTGAACAAGCTAACCAGTGGTGTCGAAGTTTCTCGGCCAGGCTTGGTTTGCCTTAGTTTGGTGGCAATGGAAAAGACCCACATCTCTGGCTCTGTTGCCATTATGGCCTTCGATGTCTGCCGTCCAGGGTGAGCTGGGAACGACTTTTGGCGTGACTTTCCCCATTCGCCTAAAGTATTCAGCCTCCTGAGCTTGGTTCCAGGGGCAAATTTGAGGACTAGGTTACCATCCCATAGTGCTTCATACACACGTGCGGGTGCTTCCAGCAAGGTGGCGCACGTGTGGTAGAAAAGGCCAGGGAAGGAGTCACGGATCGAAGAAACATAGAAGCAAGTCTAGTAAACGCAGATCAAGCTGATGGGGATGCCCAGGCCTTCAACCAAATCACATGGCGACGCAACGGTTCTGCATCACTTCACTGTCGGCTGTCACTTCATGTGATGAATGCAACCATGCAACTCTCAAGGCTTCATGCAACATGAAAACGTTGGAATGGCTCAGCGCAAATTGAAACACTTTCTGCTCTCGCTTGCCGGCTGGCAAAAACTGCAAAACAAGAAAACTTAACTTAACAACAACTCAACTCAACTTGACAAGGCCACCGTCAAACTCCACAGGGAAGATCAAGTAGTAGGGCAACAAGGTGTAGAATTTTTCACTGGCCAAGCGCCAGGCTGTGGGAGCTAACCTTCTCGTAGGAACAGCCAGCCAGCTGACCGAGTTGTGCAATATCGGCCGCAGTAATGTTGGGAGTTGACCCAAAGTCCTCCTATATGGTTCTCATTGATGGTCCTGGAGAGATCATGTGGCGGGCGAACCGTCAGAGGGTGCAAGGTTATTGGAACTTGCTGTCTGCTGAGAACTCGCAAATCAAATCAAGTGTTAAAGCCATTCTGGCAAGAATTGGGCATGGAAACTACCCGGCCCTGTTCAAGAAGTTCATGCTTGCCGTGCTTCGTGCTGAAAGGGAAGCCCTTTGGTCATAAAAAGGCTTTTGGCGGCGGGGCATTAGTCATGTCTCCTGCTGCTCAAGTATCCCTGTGCTCATTGTCCCGTTTGCCTGCCGGCTTTGGCGTAACCAAGCTGCCATGCTGCCAGCTTGTGGTAACCCAGCTGGTGGAGGCTGATGTACCCGCCACAGTATGGGTTCCCCAGCCCGATGCTCGTGTTTAAACCCAGCATAAAAGTAGTGGTGGACAGGTTAACAAACCTGGTAGCGCCAAGGCAGACTAGCTGAAAACTAGCTACGTTTCACCCAAACCGTCTCTAGCAGCGTTTTCGTGCGCTCGTGAAGAATACAGGTTCATCTTCCGCGTCCAAGGATTGCTGCGGCGTCTGCCAACTAACAGGACGTTCAACATATTCAGTGAATTACCTCCAGCGGGATCCGCCGGCACCACTCCAAGCTCGTGAACAACCTGGAGCTGCCGCGCCTGCGGCAACAGGTGCAGTTCCACCGGAGCCGCCGACTCGAAAGGTCGTAAGGATAAAGGTTAGAAGCGAAAGGATGCAGCTCTTCAGTCCAACAGTCGAATGAGGACGGGGCGGCGGGAGTCTTCGCGCAGGACCTACAGGGCGGCTACGCTATCTTGGTCACCCACGCAGTTCGAAGTCTGACTGAGACGGGGATACAATGGCCCTCGAGACCTTGCCCAATTTTGTTCGTCCTCGTGCCGCACGTATAAGAAGAATCGAAGTCTTGGAACCCATGTTACCAGCCTTTAAGCTTGCGACCAAGGGCTTTGAGGTGAGTCTGGAAGCACTGGCACAGACTTTGTGCGCAGCCTCAATGCATGCTCGGGCACTCAGATGCACATGGACCATGCTTTTGGCTCCCAGACCATTCCTATAAACAGGTTGTCTGACGCATATCAGGCTCGAGAAGGAGCTGGCACCTTCAAGAGCTTTGCTGGCTACATTGTTAAAATACCTGGGGCAACACGGGTCAGGATGTTTCCGAGGCCCCAGAGACCTTTATCAAATGTCTTCCACCAAGCGAGCTCCCGCAGAGGGTCAGGATGTTTCCGAGGCCCCAGAGACCTTTACCGCATGTTCTAAAAGGGAACGGGACGATGGCAACATGCCCAGGAGCCGGTTCTTTGCTTTCCACATCATGTCTTGGAAGACCCAAATAAGGGTCAGTAGGGCATAAAGGACGGTCACCCAACCTGTCCATGACTTACTGTCTCCGAGTACACGCGGTGTGGAACTGCGAAGTAGCAGCACCCAGTCTGTCTCGGACCAACTGCGTCTGCCTTTGGTGGTGAGAGAGAGCCCGCAAACCCTGGTCGGTAAGCTGGCGCAGATGGCGAAGAAGTGTTCGCTGCGCTGTATCTGCGCATTCGATTCGACCTCTGTGTTTCTTGCTAACCGTTTCGCCTCTGTTTCACAACGTTTACCATCCTTCCGTTGCTTTCTTTCTTAGCGAGGTTCTTCTGGAGTCTTTTGTGTCTGGAGTCCTTGCTGAGTAATTTGCCGTTGTTTGCTTTAATGGCCACTTCTATCCGCAGTCCTCTTTTTGTTGGTAGGGGGCGCCTTAGCTTGCACGCTAGTTTGGCCACGGAATCGATGCATCAGGGAGGCTCTTCCGGGGAAAAAAACGAGATGGGCCAGGGAGACTTTTGCGACCAGGGCTTGATGCAGGGCAGCCACTGTTTCCCTTGGGACGCGCAGCAATGAAAGGCTGCAGCAGTCCTAATCGCCCAGGCTGGAGCTATCAAGGAACACACAAATCGCACCCTCGAGGATGAGCTGAATCCAGACCCAACAGCAAACCAACTCTGGCGATACAGCCCGTCTGAAGGCTGTCTATCGCGAACGGCTCCAGACATGCTCCGCGTGTTGCAACGTCGCCTCACTACATGGCGTGACCCTTGCGTCAATATGAAGTTGCAGAGTTTTTCAGTCCCTCAGTCCTAGACTTCTCCCTGTCATTGCAGTTGGTACCGAGAAACGAGGCAGGTGTGCACATCTTGGACAGCGGTAGCGCGACGCATCCTCTTTTTCTCGCTCGCAGGATCTGGATCCGCAATACTGCTAATGAGCCTTGGTCAGAGCAACTCACCAGTAATATGGGAAGAGAGGGAAGCTGTACTCGGCCCGACAGCTCCAACTTGCGGCGCATTACACGTTTGCCGCATGCATATGCCATCATGGGAGAAGCCCAACCCCAGGACATTACACAATCGTGCTGTGAGGGGAATGGACGACTGATATCAAAAATGATGACCAGCAGCAGACTAGGGTCCACTGACTATGGGCCAGCCCTGAATTCATTAAATTCGAAAGGTATTAATTGTTTTACCGTCAGTCGGCCCAGCCGAACTTGCAGGAGAGAGCAAATGCGTGGTCAAAAAAGCAGTGCGCGTGAGTGAGCCGTCGCAGGCCATTTCTCCACACCACACTCCATTATTGTGCTAGGCTCTTCGTGGGAACTTGCAAGGGGTCAGACTGATCACAGTGACCTTCGGGCTGCCACTGCTGCTTTCATGAAGAACCGTCTGGCGCAACTCAGATGTAAATAGGTATGCCTAGCTTACTTGAGTTTGCCACGTTGTGAAAGTCATAAAGAAAGGATTGGCCGCATCGGCGTCTATGGTGCGAGTGCACGGTACCTCGCGACGCTGAAACATGAGCATTCTTATTGGGATAATGTTGTCCGGAGTAGAGACATGAGTCCACGGTCAAGCCGCCAACCATTTTGCGCGAAAACAAGGTTTTTGTTATGGCCGTGTCAGTGAAACGAGGCATTGAAATCAAGCAGTGATGCTTCGCAGCAGTACAATTTACGGAGATGTGGGCACGTCAGCTTAGCACCTGGCGATAGAAGCAGAAATTAAAGTAATAGATTCGAAGTGCCTTGCGCGGCTTTTGAATGCCATGTCTTCAGTTTTCTCAAAATGCCCATTGCAGACACAGCTCCTACATTCTAAGAGGTGGAGAAATGACATTTTGAAATATGGGGGCACCCTGTGACGTCCTTGGTCTTCGGATGTACCCTAATTCCCGTGTGGTTTCTTGTTGGATTTCTGGTGACGTAAAGCTTTGAGTCCATTCTGGGCTGCTCGGTGGGCCAATGTGTTTTGACAGCCACAAAATGCTGCAGCAAGTTGCATGTGTGTTGTCATGGTGCTTTATGTTGGAGGTCTTCGTTGGTTCTTGCTTGCATGCCAACTTCTGCATATACGTAGTGCAGTTTATGAGGCGTTTATCAAACATGATTTTCATCCAGAGCGGGCTGAGATAACAAAGGGACAGCTGGCAGCGGCAGGGTCTTCTACATTAAGCAAGGGGGTAGTTTTAGGGCACGGAAGGCATGCCGTATGTTGAAATTTGGATGGGGATTCGTGTGACGCCTGACTCGCGACAACATAGCATGAATATTGGGAACAATTCCAAACGCACAATTACAATCTGTAATCAATGGTCGTCTCAAAGATTGTTTCATCACAAGTCAGTGTTAGCACGATTCCGATAATTAAAGGTGTACGAGGCGTTGCACTAGGACTTTGTACTTGGCTATTCATTCGAGAAAAACATGTACATGAGGCTTTGTATTTCCAGTTTTCTCGAGGCGCCAGGGGTTGAGCTCGTTCTATTTCCCGATTATGGTGATCGCGATTTTTGTTGCAGCTTTTTTGACTGATTCGAATATTTGCCCCAAGACCTTGCTTTAACCGTTGTGGGAACACCCTGCCCAGGATTGCGTCGGATCTCATGAGGTGTTACATTTAGGATTGCATTCAAGGGTTGCGCCAGCATCATTGGAATGTATATTGTTTATCAACATCACACTTGCGCAGTTCTGCGCGGTTTGAAAACCAAAAACATCCAGGAACAATGAAGAGGCCTTAATTTAACAATGCAGATAAAGAAGGATTTTGACATTTATGATGGGGTTTGTCAGGGTCATGAATTTGGCCTACACTGACCCACCAATTCAGTCCTTACCTCTACGTCCCATGCCGTAGTCTTAGCTATCCTTACACGTCCCTCTAGAACGTTATACTCCAGGTTAAAAAAAAATGAGCCTTTCAAATGTGGGTCGGGTTTTGCTTGACAACGGGCATGCCGCTTCGCTGCCGCTTGCCTCAGAGCGGCAGAAGCACCGCCCCCCCAAAGCGGACGAGCCTCACTTGCCTGTACAGGGTTTCGTGGCAGACTCAGAAGAATTGATTTTTCATTATACGAAGCGCTGTGCCGCTTTGCACACGGATAAGGCTCAGTGCATCCTCAGTACACATGGAAGTCTTTGGATAGCTCATTCAAGCTTCCACGTTGCAAAGATGCCACACAGGCTATTGTTGATAAATAAGTAGATCCTCGCAAAAGCCAACATTGAATGCAAGGGCTTGACGTTTGGGGTTTAGGGCTTCGGGTCTGGGGTTGAAGTTGTGAGGCTCAAGGTTTGGGTGCGCGCTCAAGGGTGAGAGAGGGCGGGCGGGCGTACAGAGGAAATATTTTGACTTCATCAGAATTAGCACGTAGCATTCAGCAAAAAACGTCATCGGGACCCGACAGGAATCTACAAAGATTAGAGTTACAAGATTTCATAGGAATCATGGGAAGGGAAGCAAACAATTGATTCATACAGGGTTGCCCGGTTGTTTACAAAACAAACCTCCAGGGGATTGGCACTGAGATTTGCAGGAACACAAGTTTTGATCTCGACACGCAAGTCTATTTTGAAGCCAGAAAGGTTGTATGAACCGCAACAATTCGCAGTTTAGCATAAACGTTCTTAGTTTATGGGCCCTTTTTTTTGGAGTTCTGCACCAAAAGAACCTCACCAGGCATCCGTGTTGAAAGGGAACATGCGCTGGATACCCAGTAACATGACGAGACCCGCTACTCCCCAAAAATGACCTCAAATGACGCTTGCTAGGGCGGACATATGCCATATTCAAAGCTTCCTGGTACCATGGCTGCGGTTGTGACGTGATGGAAGAGATCTATGCATTTTGGTGCATTACTGTAGGCTCTAGGGTTTACTAGAAGCATTGTGGGTTGCTTGCTGCCAGCTGCGAGCGCAGCCCGCCAAGCTAACATGGAACCTCATTTAGCCTCTTCATTTTCATGCGGCCTCGTTTTCAATCCCAAGCCCCTTCAAAACCTCCAACGTCCCATTTTCCCAAGGAGCCTGAATTTTTTCCCATCCCTACACCTTAATGCTGTGCCCTTTTATCACCTTTGCAAGCCTTAGATCCCTTTTAAAGGATCCTTAACCTTTAAGCCCCAAACCCCTAACCCCCAACACCAAACCCTGTAGCATCTATCTACTTCTTGTATGTAATCCTCATATATCCCCAACAACTCCTTCAAAAGGTCCTTGAACCTTAAACCCTAAATCCAGAAACCCTTAAACTTAACCCTAAACCCTAAACCCTAATTAAGCCCATATCCACTGAAGAAGCCTAGGTCGCTCAGCCGTGGCTCTGCCGGAGCTCCGGCCGGGTGGTGGTGTGCATGGGATGCGCCGGCTGCAAGGTTGGCTTAACTTACTGGTGTTTAGGGTTTAGGGTTTAGGATGTAGGGTTTAGGGTTTAGGATTCAGGGTTTAGGGTTTAGGATTTAGGGTTTAGGGTTTAGGGTGAGTAGGGAACAATGGAGTACATTATGTAGGCATCAGGGTTTAGAGTTTAGGGTAAGTAGGGAATAAGGGAGTATGCTATGTGGGGATTACATTCCTGTATTCCATACTAGCCACCAGTAATTTGAAGGTTAGTCGTGGGTAACCCTTTCACAGGGATGTGCGGATATAGAAGGAGTGGAAGAAGGTTATACAAGGATTCTATCTTGAGGATGTAGGGATTTGTGTCGGGGTCTTAGATTTGGGTTGTTGAATTTGGAAGTTGGGATGCAGGCCCTTGGGTTTCGACCGGGGAGTTTGGGATTTCTGGCTTCGGGTCTTTGTAGTTTAGGGTTGAGAGTTGAAAGTTTAATTTGTTTTGCGTTGGGTGTGAGGGTGTAAGCTCAGGGCAGAAGGTTTATGTTTCTTGGCTTGTAAGTTCAAGCAGGGATGCAAAGAGGTTGAAAGGTAGTCGTGACAGGACGGTTTCAGTTGGCACGTACTATGGATTTTGGGTTCTAGAAGGGGCTGTGGCGCCTGCGAGCTGTGGGGCATGTACCATACCTGAAACATTGCGAGAACGCGGCATTTCCAAAAAAGTTTACTTAATTGCTTGGAGTTTCAAGTCATTTGGGATCAGGCTCTAGTGAGGATTTTGAAGACTGATCATTTGCACCTATCAGGAGGATGAAAGCAGCACTCTTTCGTTGCAACATTATACCCGCATTGCCTTGCTAGTTTACTGTGTGTCAAAGGCCTGAACAATGGCTTGGGAAAGAAGGCCAATGATTCAATGTTCGCACTGCTGATAGGGGGTGTTTGGCAACCACCCTTCGCTTTCTCCTGTGGTTTGCTTGGCAACAATGACTTGGATGCAACACTGCTGTTCGGTATTATGGTGACCATGCAGCCTTCCAGCATGGTCAGCAAGCCATTTCCTCTTCAAGATGTTCCTGTTGTGAAGGGAGATTTTGGTAGTGCATCAAGCAGATTCGCCGCCACAACATGCCTTCGTTTCCAACAGCAAATCAGGTGTCTTTATGTACGGTGATGGAGGAATGTCGTAGTACTTCAAAGGAGCTCATGTAGGACTTTCCCACAATGATCGGTACATAATCCTGGAGCAGGCCTTAATATTCCCGTTGCAATCCCTTTTCAGGGCCCTAATGGAGTTCCCATTTTCAAAGCCACTTTGAACACATTATGTTTCCACGACCGCAGGTCAAACAAGTGGGATCAGCTGGCAAGGACTCCATCGCTTCTGTACAGGTCGAGCTTGTGCAGCTGTGGGCGAATCAGCTCTTTGGGGCGAGAATTTGCAGCCTAATCTATTATAATATCCTAGAATACGCTAGAATATACCAGAATATACTAGAATATATATATATAATATACTATGTCTATATATATATATATGCACTCTGTAATATACCATGTATAGACACACTGTAATAAACATTGTTATGAAAAAGCCTACTCATCACGGACCTTCCACTAGAAGGAGCAGAAATCCTCAGTCCGTGATGTGGCTTGTCATGGCAATCATGGGACGTGACAGTGTCCCGCATTAGTGGCACCCATGGAGCCACACGGGGAAACCCCAAAACAATGCATCTAGCGGAAGCTGTTTAGGTTGGGCTTCAATTGTGGGGTCTCGGTACTTTTTTTCGCCACTGGCAAACTCTCATGCCTCAAATGGTAGTTTCCCAAAACAAGGGGACCCCAATATAGACCCCAACATATTATAATCCTTATTATGGGGACCCCCCAAAAAGGTACCCCCCAATTTTGGGAAACCCCCGAACTGGTCTGCAGGAACCGCTACCCGCATCACTCGCAAAGGCACCTCGTGGGAGGCCAGTGCGCTTGAGACGCACGGCTTTCTGTCGGTCTTGGGATTTCGGACTGTGGTGCAGAATTTGGGCACTGGAACCCTACATAACCCCGATAACCCTATATAACACCTATGACTTCCTATAACCTCCTATAAACCCTCAAAACCCTTCAGGTGTTTAGCTTGGCAACTTGGAGGTTTTGTATTTTGCGGAATCCTTCCTTCATCGCTGAACTCGACGAGCAAGACCAGAAAGACAGAAAAAGCTTTGGGATCATCGCTTTGTTTGTATTTTCTGACCGCTCGACGTGGTTTGCAGCAAGAAGCTTGTAGGGGTTCGGTATTTTTGGGCTTCAGGTTCTAGGGTATGAGACTATTTGAACAGAAAGGTTTGCACGCTTTAAATTGAGGGCTTGCTGGGGGGACTTGGAAGTCGGGGAGATCTTATCGGGAGGTCAACCCCAAACCCCTGGTCCGTCACTCTCTCTCAACCCTTAATTTATAGCCGGTCACCAAACCCTCACCTCAAATGCAGTGGCACCATAATTTAATTTTGGAGACGTATTTGTCATTTTGGGAGGTTGTTTTTACCCCAAAGCCCTGCGTGAGCTACAGTCAAGATTAGGTTTACCAAGGGGCCATTAAGAGTGAAAATAAGGGTCCTTTTCCTGCATTGATATAGTCCTTAATACATTCCCTTGTAGGGGCCCTTGTCCACTAATTATATGGGAAGTACTAATCCCTATAACCCCTGCATAATCCCAGTTTCCATTTCATGTCCCTTTTCCTTTGCATTTGATTCTACATAGTTCTAATGCATCCTTGCATATCATTTTCTTCTTTATAAGCCCCCTATAACCCCAAATATTGCCTGCAGCCCACATCTCGAACACCTTCAACCCCAAGCCTCAAACCCCAAGCCCTGAACCCAAAACCCTGAACTTTAAAACCCCAAACCCTAAACCTTAAACTCCAAGCCCGAAATCCTAAACCCTAAACCCTAAACCCTAAGCCCTAAATCCTAAACCCTAAGCCCTAAACCCTAAACCCTAAACCCTAAACCCTAAACCCTAAGCCCTAAATCTTAAACCCCCCAAACCCTTAACGCTGCCATTTCAGGGCTCTGCCCTGTGAGCAGCGTCAGGTTCGGTGGTGCGCTCCCTCGGCTCGAAGAAGGCTCGTTTATTCGTTTACCAAGGGGTTAGGGGTTTAGGATTTTAGGGGTGTAGGGTTTAGGGGTATTAGTATTGCTACTATCATTATTATTGTTATTCTCACATTATTATCATTGATCATCACTATCTTTTTTTTTCTGGTTTTCTGGCATAGTTTCCAGGAATATACTTGCAACGATATATGATTACATCAGGTTATACAGGGATTGAACTGGGTTATATTGGGGGTTATATAGGGGCACCCTCTCCTCACAATGCAACAGTGGGTAATAGGAGTATAAGAGGACCCTAATATACT
>CAJNIZ010009402.1:0-16606 GCA_905231905.1 Symbiodinium pilosum
CGGCCCTTATCCAGCCTTGTCGTAGCCTACCCTACAGAAGCTTCTCCATTGCTACACGTGCGTCTCACGCAGAAGAGGCCGATGGTTGCAGCGCTGGCCCAGGCTGGCTACGACGTCTGATAGCAAGATAGCACTTGTTGATATGCAAGTTGTCCGACTGATTTGGGCATTAGAAGAAAACCGCAAGATTTGCGGACGACACCACAAGAGTCATAACATGTCATAGACCTTCCTGTTCTCCAGAAGTCTGACAGACTGCATGGTTCAGCAAATTCTGCAAGAACTCACATGGTGATTTACAAGCCATTTCTTATCTGGCCTTTCCGAAACTCACTCTGAGGATTAGACCTGGGATAAGAAGCAGAACAAACAACATTTGCCAAGGCCACTCCAGCATTCGTCTTGTGGATCTAACTGAGAGTTTTGTACAAAAGCCTCGGGGCCGGCACAGCCAGCATGCAACAGCACCTGAGCCGAAACAGGATGATCACATTTCGCGGAATGTTTGAGCCACCGTTTCATTGTCACTCAGCCACAAACATTCTGAGGTTTCCAGTTTGGGTTCCGAATGTGGTACCTCGGTAACGGTAAGAGCTTGTCAAATGTTGAATTCATCAAAGTCCATTTGCGGCGCAAAGAAAAGTCAGCAAGAGCATGATCACGACTATCCACAAACATGACCATGTGAGCTCAACCAGCAAAGCAGATTCAGATCTAGTGCTCCAAAAGGTGGCTAGAGATTCTCAAAATGAGGAGCTGCACTTGATCAGAACAACAGCAACAGGAACCTACGCCCGGGCATATCAGATATGAGAGAGAGATCGTGTGTTCCCATGACCCTGATGCATAAAATCAGCGGAACCAGTACCGTAGACGATTAGTTGATGTTGAGGGCGCACGATGCTGAGATTACAATTGTCCTTACTAAGGATGATGTAGGGTACTTCTCGAGAAACCCGGCTATGGGTAGGTCTCAACATACCCCCGACAAAATTCCTGTGCGGGACATCCATAATACTCTTATTATGCCTTCGAACCCCTTTGATATCCCTCTGGTCGGCAAGGGCCCTCACTGTCATGGGCATTTCAACCCAGTATCGCACATAACCGGCGGCAAAAAAACAACCAAGCCACGGATACAACACTGCACCATGCCGAACCGACCCCCCCCTATCCAAACCCTAAACCCTAAACCCCAACATACTATAGTAGTTTCCATTTTCTTTTCCGTTATCCCTTTATTGATCCCTGTATACCCCTTTAATTAATAGGGATTTATTTCACTTCACGCAAGCCCTCTGGCTAGCAGCGGCTGAATGGCTGGAGGGTTGCTGTGCTCGCTGGGAGCTGCCATCCAAAGAGGACCGAAAAAACATCTCACCGAGGCGACCCATGGAAAAGCAACATCGAACTGCCACACCCATTATTTGGAGAAACTCCCATATTATCAGTCCAAGCAACGTCAAAGTGGGGAGCTACTAGCGCAGGCCTCATGCTTCGCATGGCCGTCCCACTGTCCTCGGCTTGGTTCAGAATGGCTTATAGTCTCTTGACAACAGAGGGGCCTAGATCACTAGAACAATGAGGGCTTGGGGGTCTGCATACTCTGCATATATATACATATACATATATATATATATGTATGCACGTCGATCGGTATGCTGGGAATTTAAGGTTGGGCTTCATGTTCGGGTTCGAGGCTGAGGGCTAGGCATAGCGCGAAGGCTTCGGGGCTTTGACATGCGCATCGGGCAGCAATTGCGTTTAGGGCTATCTTGAACTCTGGCAAGGTGTCATGTCTAAAGTGTAATTGCAACTGCCAGATGCTGTAGGACATGGATCTGAAGCGCGCGTTGCCCTACCCAGCTCGTCAAAATCATCATGGGTCTTTGTCAGAACTGCCGCGCAGAAACAACTGTGCAAGTATGCACGTATGAATGCATGCATGTATGCAAGTATGCATGTATGCATGAATGCATGTACGTATGTATGCATGTATGTATGTGGTAGGGATGGATTGATGGATGGATGGATGGATGGATGGATGGATCGATGGATGGATGGATGGATGGATGGATGGATGCACGTATGCATCTATGTATACATGCAACTGAGCATGCATATATATATATGTATACATAAATACATAAATAAAACATTTGTCACATTGTACACATATCTATCTTGCATGCGCGTACAGTGTCTGGAGTTTTGCTTGCATAGACACAGTCCATCATGCACATCAAGTACGCGCCTGATGCTCGTGTTCGAAATGTTGTACAACCTTCTTCGAAAATGACTGGGTAACATGTTTCTTTGCAAATGGGCACACCCAAGGGCTGCAACTTCTAATTAGCAAGGGAGTCAACATCTCGAAGAGCCCTCTTGCGGGCCGAGAAGCCCACTGCCACTGCCGTGCAAGTTCGAGGGCTCCCACTCTTGAGGGCGGCAAAGGATAAACCTAAGGCAGAAGGCCAGCCAGGCATACTTAGTCTAAGTCACCACGTTGATCACCCAGCCTATCCATCAGCAGCGGCATTGACAGCAAATGTCCACCAGCAGCGACCAACTACGTAACTTCCCAACAAATCATACATGCACACACCTCGGTCGCTTCAATCCGAAGCGCGTATACGGGAACCTGACGGCCACCAGCACCACTGACCGCTGCTGCCTGGCACGAGACGGTTGCAAAGCTGGCAAGTCACCTCCGGTGCCTCCGAGCGCTCTCTCTCCCTCCCTCTCTCTCTCGCTTGCTCTCTTCGCTGCTCTCTACCTACTTTCGTCAAGTACTGGCTCAGAAATCAAAAGTCAACAGCTTGGCTGCAGATGTAGAAGTCGTGCCGCCTGATAGCTCTTGCTCCTAGTGGCGCGCGCTTTGGCAGCGCTGCTGCTCGCGTTGAGACGGAGCAAGCGGCATCCCAGCTCCTGGGACTGTTCGCTTCTGGAAGGGGTTGCTTCTGTACCTCCTTGCTTGGTCGGGCAGGGCTACACACACCTCAATGCCTGGGCCTAAACCCGTTTACAATTCCCATAGTTCCCGACAAATGGTCGATTACCCGTGCAAGTACATCATTGACAAAACCCTCTGAGCCATTAATTTAACCTGAACGGCCAAGGAGACCCAAAGTTGCCAACTCCTAATTTACAGAAATGCCTCGCATCCATGCACTTGCCTACAAGTTCAGAACCCATTTTTGGCCGCAGACCCGTCCCTGGGTCTATGCCACGACAATGCCCCATATATAATTCCGGAATCCAGACTGACCTGGATGTCTTGCGGCAAGGGACCCTTGCAAAGGACACGCAACTGCAAGATATCTGATTTCTTACCATTATGGGCCCCTTCCATGGTTGATAATACAAAAACAACTATTTATGTTGAGGTAGGGCCTGAGGGACAACAGCACTGTTGGGGAATCTTCCATCTTTGCAGGCCCTGCATCATCGCTGGCGGTCAGCGTCATGGTCCGGCAGAGGGCAGCTGCTGTGAGACCAACCATTCCAGCCCCTGGAATTTCTGTATCGCAAAACAATCTCTTCAACCAACATCACCTAACTGAAGGTTGTTGGATTTTAGTAGTTACTAAGACAAAGGCGCCATGTGATTGGTCTTCTTCTAGCCAGCCAGGCTAGTGACAAAACAAGCGGGCGCATCCGTCATGAGGAGCCGGGGT
Source organism: Symbiodinium pilosum (assembly GCA_905231905.1). Lineage (NCBI taxonomy): Eukaryota > Dinophyceae > Suessiales > Symbiodiniaceae > Symbiodinium > Symbiodinium pilosum. Next base: position 3,678 of record CAJNIZ010009402.1, read on the forward strand.
CGGGGACTGTTGCTGCGTACGCTTGAAAGCCTTTGGGCGGCAACTTCCTAGAAAGCCCTACTCAGCCACAGAAGGTGCCCTACGAAGACTACCGCCAACAACACCGTGAGGGCTCCATGTTTTTGTTGGGAGAGCTGTTGCTCAAGTTCCCGGGGCCTGAATCCACTTCCAGGACTGTGCAGCCCGCCAACAACTTTGGTGCCTTTCCAGGGACAGGCAGGTGGCCCATGCATTATTTGACAGTTGGCTCATGTCAGAACAGGCTCCTGGCATACCTTCTATCACCAGAAATCTCATGAGAAGGAATGGTTGAAATCAGGTGTTTCTGGGGCGTGGGGGCACGGCTTCTCCTACAACCACATGCGAAACAAGTTTGCAGACGGATCATGTGAACGAATTTGCCCTTGCTTTAGGAATCGTCACGCTTCCATGCGTGGGGCCGAGGCAAGGCAACCAAATCAAAAGTAGTCACCTCAAGATCCCCTGAAAAGGCTTCTCGCTCCCAACTGGCAGGGCGCCTCTGCGATAGCCCGGCACAATATCTGACGGGCTCCGGATTGGACGGCTTTGGGCTCCAGTAAGCACAAGTCCTGCCCAGGCTCTTCCATGGCGTGCCTTCCTCAGGCAAGATGAATATGGCAGGCATCTTCGCAACAAGCAGGCTTTTGGGTTCCTTGAATACAATCATGGGTTCTTGAGGTTTGGAAATTGAAAGCGCTGGAGGGCACAGAGGGGCGAGAACTGACTTTTTAGGAACAAGGAAAATGGTGTCCTAGATTCAGCAAGCATGCAAACCTAAGCCTGCTAGCGCAACATGGTGCAGTGATCTCCCCCTCCGAAAAGACTATATCCAAGGTGCGAAATATCAGCTGCGATGTTGGTTGGGATTGGAGGAAGCCTTTCAGCCAACACCAGCTTGGGCCAGATGATTCCAGGGATGGGAGTTAGATCAAAAGGCTTACAGTAGCACATAGCTCTTGCATGCTCTGCAGAGCAGATACCCTGCAAAACCTCAAATTCCGCGCTAATTCCGACAACGCCTACAGATGCCTACGTTGAGGTGCTGCCCGGCGGGGCAGTTACCCTGAGGTCAGGTGAGCACTACCTCTGTAATTGTACGCCTGTTGGTTGCCTGGCTACTGCCGCTTCCCACACACAGCCTAAAGATGCGTCACGCAATCACGTCTATGCCGTCATTTCTGAGTTGCGATCTTCGGTCTGGGAACATGCCAAACACATCCCCGATCCCCTCCAATGGCCTCCTGCCCTAGCTAGGGCAATCTTCTTCTGGTCCTCTCTGCAGGCATCTGTTTGCAGTCGGGGCCGTTGGCTCTGCTGAAATCTTGAAAGTTCTTGAAAAACACTCGAAAAACAAGCTGCCACCTCATCCCATTCCCTTGCTCGCCCCCTGCGTGAGCATCTACCTTGCACTGCCATGGTGTGCCACACTCTTTGTGCCAAGGCAAGCGCTCGACACATCGTTTGCAAACAGATCCCGCAAATCTAGCACTCCAGAAACCCCTTAGGACCACTGTATGCCATGAGGTCCGTCGGCGTTGTTGGAGGCGTGCATGGTGTGCGGCTGTCTGGAATTCCAGGTCTAAGAACCTACAGACAGGCTAAGGGGCTGAAGATGAGAAATTGAGAAAAAGTTTGTCCAGTGAGATTCCGCCCTTCAAGCGCTTCTTGATGCTGAGTCAGTCTGACTGACCATTCTGGCTCCACTAATTAGGTCTGGTTTGTTCTTATTCGGGTCAAACAAAAATCGACGTTCCTGAACCAGAAAATCCCAATGATCAGACCTCTATCCTGCCTTCTGGTAACAGAAACAAAGAGTTCCATCAGCGCAGAACTGCACCACCACTTCCAGGTGTACTACCTAAAGCAGTGCAAGCCTCTGGGTCGGGGATCTCCGAGATACCATGCAGTCGCGCGAAACGCCGCAAGACACGCCTTGGGGGGATCTGAGGCAAAACCTTTCCTCCAAAAAACGTAGCTAGTCAGGTGGTCGAGTCTCGCTCGAGAACGTCCCACAAAAACGGTGACTAAAGCCTTACAGTTGCCCATTTCGACAGAAGACAGCTCTAGCCTGCGTATAGTCCTCATGTCTTCTCTACACTCTGCACCTAGGCCAGGGCCAACACAAACAACTGTCATAGGTGTGAGCAACAATCTCAGTAGCATTCGCAAGGCAAATCCGAACGCACCGACAGTCGGAGAAGGAAGCAAAAAGTATTAGCCTGGGTGCGAGAAGCAGCAGCCGAATTCAACTTGCAGCAGGAAGAGGAGGAGGAGCAGCAGCAGGCAGCATAGCAGGAAGAGGAGGAGGAGCAGCAGCAGCCAGCATTAGCAGTGTCAATAATGGCAACAGCAGGGATAATACTTGTAACAATCATTAATGACTGGGACAGCAAGATTGCTGCAGCCAGCTGCTGCCCCGAGGAGCAGCAGGCAGCGCAGCTCAGCATCCGGTCCCCAGCCGAAACTAAAGCGGAGGTGCTGCCAGGCCTCTCTGCGCGTTGGAAGCTTTGTGCTACATATGGGTGGGGTTGCAAAAACTGGGCCATCCTTAGGAATTCTATGAATATCTGGGGATCATGAGGGGATGATTGGGGTTCCTCTCTTAAAGATGCCAGGTTGGGTTGATAATGCTGAATTCCCATGGAGGTACTGGGAATGATCATGGCGCAGTGAGGGCCTCATCGCGACAAAAAAACCATCTGCATATTGGAAGCTGCAGGCACACCCTTACGGACAACGAACCTATCCTGATGCCTACAAGCCCTAGCATCCTGAACCTTAAGTCCTAAGTCACAGACCCTAGACCCTGAGCCTTTTAAAGCCCTATACCCCGTTAAGTAGACAGAATATGGTTTGGGGTATATCATAATAAGATCCCTATAAACCCCATATTCTCTCTACTTAAGGGGGACTATAAGCCATACACAAAGGCCTCCCTTCTAGCAGCGGTTCGCCGCCAGCTGCGCCCTGTGCTGGCCAGCCGAAGCTGGTTGACAGGGGAGCAGAAGGAGAAGACCTGAGCCCATAAAGCGGATCCGGAAGGTCAAAGATAGAAATGCATGCATGCATATGCACATAATATGTATCTCTATATATATATGTATGTATGTATGCAGAAATGGATAGATAAGTACATAGATAGACAGAGATAGAGATGTAGAGATAGAACTACGTACAGGAAAAGGGCTTTCATGGAAATGAAGTAGGATTTCTTGTAATTTGCTTTTTTGGGGAGCATCGAAATCTTCAGAGATTGGGGCCATGGCTTGGGACTTGAGGGTAGGATTCAGGGCTGAAGGCCTGGTGGTGCAGAAGGCCTACAACACCAGATTTCCTGAAGCCAGTGGATCCCTGAAAGTTGAACTTACATCAAAATCTTTGAATACGATCAACTTGCTGGACATAATCCTGCGTGACCCTATATACCTGAAGTCACCAGTGTATACTTGGGCTCATGTGGGTTTTTGTCCATCAGCAGTATAATCATCGTTATGGAAGAACTGCGGGCAGGCAGAAACAGGCAGAAAGGTACGAAATGTCATGGCAAGCCCTGAAACGCCGAAGGAGAGCCTGAAGCCCTACTGTAACAGGTTGGGGGTGTCGCCGTTTGTGTGTCCCCAATTGCATGTTCACGGGCATAACATGCTTTTTGCCGTCCCGCGAACTAACATGAACCACACCAAGCCGCCTTTAAGGTACAGCAGTCTCAAAACGGTTTTTGTTGGGGTTACGTGTTACCTTGGGGGTCGGGCCGGGCAAAGCACTCCAAAAGGGATGATCCCTGAAGCTGCAAAACCACGCACTGAACGCCTGCAGAACCGCTGCTTCTCCACGATGGTCTAGCCTCGTTGCGCAAAAGCCATCGCTCAAAAAATTGGCTTATAGGGTCGGCTCAAACATGTGAGCGCCCGCCTACAGGTGAAGTTTTTCGATGGTCGGCATCACTAGGACATTCAAGAAAGAATTTTCAGAAGCTCCCTATGTACTACCGCTGGGATGGAGAGCCAACAGGATTCTGTGGTCATTGCATGAGTTTTCTCAAAGTGGGGGCGTCACATGGCAAACCACTGGTGGGGATACAAAGGGTCTAATGAGGGAAGATCTTTATCCGGGAATGCATAAGGATGTTTTGACAAGCGGCATCTAGGGCAGTAAATCAGGATTCTACAGGGCATGTCCACGAAATTACTACAAGATGGCACACCCCACCCTTGATAGCTGGGCTTTATTTAACATGCGCAAAACTCAGTGCTAAGGCAAGGACTAAGGATAGGAGATAACACCAAAAACAGTAGATGCCGTTGCGAGCGCTTCAGAAATCTACATTTGCATGATCAAGATGAGCAGCAACCACCAGGGGGAGTGCAGTACATCGGCGGCAAACTCGCAAGTCACTTGCCTGCAAGCGGGGAGTCCGGAACTTGGGAAAGCTCAATACGACAATCCAAATCAAGGGCATGGGTTTTTCAAAAACAAAACACGTCAAAACACGACCCGGCACGTTTGAAACCTGACCCTATGCCCTGAATGGTAGCCCCAAATATCGCAGCTGCGCGTCTTCCCACTACGGCTTTTGCTCTTTCAGTATTACCAGCTGCATTCTCTTCCAAGCGGTGCTTCCGTGCTTCCCAACATGAGGACAAGAACTCTGCCATAGCCTGACCTTTGGTAGCATTGCCCTCCCTGTATTGGCACCTTGAAATCATGAACACTAGCCTGAACATTCACAAGCAACTAACACTTTTAACCAATGCGCAGCAGCACACCTGCTTCGCGGTGCAACCGAGTACCACCACTGCAGCACATCAGAAGATCCAACGGATACACACGCACACACATGGAAACCGCACAGCTTGGAGCGGCGCATCAACCCTAAACTGTTTTCATAATAGCCACCAAAGCAGGACTTGGCGTGGAATAACATCATCGTGAACTGGTCCTCTGCCGCACCTTGTCATATGAAGGCGGGCGGGCGGGCAAGTTGCGCAATACTACCGACGTGACGTACAGGTGGCGCATGCGCACGACTTAAATCCAACCCAGCGCAAGCCAACCACCAATATGCGCACTTTGAAAACGGGCGTTGCTTGTTCCTGTGCAACAATATCGTGCGAGTTGTAGATGCCCCCACACGGGAGTCCTGACGTTTGGAAACTCCCATATCTCTGAGGGCCTTGTGCACGAGCACGCGCCATACCAGGCTCTGAAGTCTGCAACTTGGGTGAAGCTCAGGATTCTCTGCTGGACGTCGGCGGCCTGCAACCAAAACGATGCCATGGGAAGTTGGTGAGAGCAGTGGTGATGGCTGAGAAAAACCGAGAATAGCAGTAGCGGCAGCGCCAGCATTAACACGGCCCCTCGAGTACTGAGCACTACCATATCTACAAGGAAACAAGGACTGCTGCAAGCACGAGAAGTACGACGACCACCACCACAACCGACACCACCACCGTCACCTCCGGCACCACCAGCATCACCACCAACAAACACTACCCAAACCACCCTCACCACGACTAACAATCACTCAGCATCAAAACCAGCAAAATTGCTACCGCCACAAGCGTCACAAGCACCAGGACCAGAACCAGCACTACCTTCATGAGCAACAGACCGATGTGCTAGGAATGATGTGTCAGGGATAGTAATTCAAGACCAGAATAAAGAGTATGCCTCTCAGTCGCAGCATGTATAAGTACAACAGCTGCTCCGCCTCGAAATGCGGGCTCCTCGGGCACGAAGCTCTCGCTGCGGCGGCCATATGGCGAACTGGAAGATGGAAGCACAACTGTTTTTAACAATACTTGGCGCTTGAGGCCTGGGGCAAGTGAAGGTTATAGGACAAGGTAATAGACGAGCCTAGGAATGTCCAGAGTGTGAGCCTGGGCTTTTAATGCTTGATTGGATTCTCCCGGTAAGGGGCCACAGAGCGCTCTGCAGCTGAAATGGCGGCGGCATGAAAGAAGAAAGATATTGCCCTTGACAGAAAGTCTTTGACAAAAATAAATGCTCGAACAGAACGCCGATTGTCAAAGTTGGGGAGCTTCTCAGGCGCAAGACCGGTAGTTCAATGCATGCGGCCTGAATCGGACAGGCTCGCTGATCTGCAGGATGCATTCGCCGTCTCTCTGCTTCTGTGGAGATAGCTGCAGCTTGGACCAGAGCTGGGAATGCAACTGGCAAACTGCAAGTCTCCACGCTTGCTCTGTCGCGCGGAGTTTGCATCCTCTGTGCCAACGCCTGATTACAGCTAGTCCTGACTCAAGGCAAGGCCACTGTGATTTAACGCGGCCCCACCATCTCTTCCCATGCATTCAAGTTGTCAGCCACTGGAGATAGCTGCAGCTTGGACCAGGGCTGGGAACGCCATCCCTGTCAGAGCCTGATGCACTTGCCAAAAGTGCTATGCGGCAAAGCTAGCAGCAGTTACTATACAACATATCTCAACCAAAAGGCGCCCCTTTTTGGCGTGCAATTCTTGCAGGTTTCTGTTCCCCTTGTGCAGGGTAGATTGGTCTCTTCTCTTGCGAACTGACCCTTGCAGCAGTCCACAGATGCTGCTCTCTCGTTACGAACACCTGTAAAATTCGTAGGAACAAATCGAAGCGTTGAAGCCACCCTAGATCCCTGCAAAACATGTTTGCTCACAGTGTAGAGCTTTTAAATGGCCGGACATCAGTAGAACAGTAGAAATTGCTAAGAAAGGTCACATGTGCAATGGTCCTGCATGCATAGTCTGAGAGACGCAGCCGACTGTGGCACACTTGAACAAAAAGATGGCTCCAGCTGTTTAGCCATAACGGCCTGCCAGTTTGGCACGCCAAGCCATCGAAAAGGGGCTGCCCGCTAAGTCATGTCGTTAGACTTTTTTGTGAAAGTGCCTGGCATCTACACCACGACTAGCCATTTGAGATAACTGTTCTGATGAAACTATGATGCAGTGCGCGCTTCTACTGCACAAGCCACGGTGCTCATCACTGAGCGTAGTTGGCCAGTACAAGGGTTACAACCACTCTGCGAAAACGCTTCGGCAGGATTCGGTTGATCCTCTCTGATAGGGGGTGGAGGGCAGGTCTTCCCAAATGCCTCGGTATATCCCCTACCGCCAAGTTTAGGAATCAGGGCGTTAGGCTTAGGATCCCTGACCTCACCCGCCAACCCCAGGATCTCAAGCAGGTCAGCTGAGCCCATTGAGCCTCCGCGCTGCCAAAAACAAAGGGTGTTTGAATCTAATCTGATCATGGCAATCCTTTCCCCCTAACAACAAAAACCCCCCACAGCACTTAGCAATATACCCTAAACCCTAAACCCTAAACCCCTAAGTAGTAGTTTCCATTTTCTTTTCCATTATAGCCCTTGTATAACCCATTATTAGCCCCAAGTGGTGGCTCATTTTGCGAGGGGCAAGTGTGGCTGACCAGATATGTCTGAGGTTCATCCTCCAGGCCAAAAAACGCGCACACTTCTGAGAAAAAGGTTTTGGGGTGCATTACACTATGGCGTTATAATTGAAGGTTGTAAGGCAATGATGTCCCTGAGTATGGAATCCCTGGAAGCTTCTGGATTTCGGGTTGGGGAAGATTACTGATGGTTTGATTCTCTGAGCCTGCATGTTTGCAGTCCCAAGTTGGAACTCGGCTTCGGACCTGTGCCAGCGAAATCTGCCATAAACATGCTTGAAAATGAAAATCCCTTATTATAACTCACGTGCGTAAGAACATGAGTTCCGACGCGAGCAAGTTTCCCTGTCTTCCAAAGTTCCCATCTCTCAGGAACATACACCCAGATCCCTCATGGAAGAAGGCCCTAAAACCCTCAGACCCTAAATCCTGAACTCTAAATCCCAAGCTCTGAATCCTAAGCCCTGAACGTTGGCTTTGCCAATCGCAAAAGCCGCAGAGCCCCCCACAAAAACATGTCTGGCACGCATGGACAGGAAAAGCTATCGTGCTTAGGAGGCCTCCAGAATGTCTGAGGGCCACACTTTAGCCGAACATCTTGGAGAAGACTTTCTTCTGGCCCTCCTTCTGCTTATTCCTTGGTAAGTTTACTGGAGTGGTTTGTGCCAAACTAATGGCCGCTTCCTGCTTGAGCTACTTGCGCACAGTACTGATGTTTCCAACAATATGGCACCTCTCCCAAAGAAAGGCCCCTGATTTCTGGAACCCCTATGAGAGGCCCACTCTTTCGCAGAATCTCTCCCCTTATGTAGCGTGGCCATGGCTTGGACTGCTAGCCAAGTACATGAACAACGCGCTTAATGTCGTAACTTACTTCAACTTCCTTAACAACCTGTATGCGCCAGCATTCGCAGGTCCCCCCTACTCCAACCCCGCCTCAATGGTCAATCAAAAAGAGCATGATTAACCCAATACCCCCCCGCCCCGACCTGGTCCTGCGGTTTGGGTGTTGGGATTTAACTTAGGTTTATGGAGGGTTTGTAGTGTTTACAAACGTTTTCTGCGGGGTTTCTAAAGGTTCCTAGATGACGCATAGATAACCCGCAAGGAGCCCCAGTTTCCGGTTCATCTTCCGTTCCATGCGATTCTCCATAATTCGTCTTGCAGTTCTCCAAAATGCCTGTCCAAGCGTCAGCAGTTTTTGGAGACGCTCCTGGCCGAAGAGGGGAAGGAGGGGGTGGAAACAGCAACTTACGTCCTTGAGGTTTGAAGTATGGCCTAGGAAAATGAAACCTTTTTCTGGCAGCAGGCTTGTCTGTCTGCACGCCGCGCCTGCGCCTTTTTGAGATCGGCGTCTTCTGGAGACACAGCCAGGCCCTTCTTGATGTCCTGCTTCAACGGCTGAGCCTATCAATGGGAGCTGTCGTCATTTCCTTAGATTGATGGCTGCCGTTATGGGTAGAACTCACCTGGGAATCCAATGAGCAGGTATATGCAAGGCAGATATAGCCTCCAGGCGCAAGGTGGAACTGCGGGCAGGAGACTTTCGAATTCTAATCGGAGATTGATACCAAGGTTACTGTCACAAAAAGGATTCTTTCCCAAATTCCTTCTCAGGAGCAGGGCTCTGACCTGGTAAAATACAAAGTGGTAGACAGGGGCTTGCGGCTACTCTATCGGGATTCTCTACTAGTAGGAGTTCTATAAAGTGGATCATATTGAGCACACCTGCCAATAGCTCAGCACTGGGTGCCGTGGTCCTTCAGCGCATCCTCGAGCTCACCCAGCCTCGCTTGCTGAAGTAAATGCCGATTTAAGAAGGAGAGTCCCGCGCTTTTCTGCCTCTCGGCCTAGGCCCTTGTCAGTCTAAGATCCTTCGCACATCCTGACTGTTTCTAAGCAGGCCCAGCCCGATTCAGTCAGAGTAGCTTTTCCTGGCAGAGACTTCTTCTGAACATCGCCTTGATGCTGCTCGCATCTAGCTCCTTAGATGTAGTGCGTAAACGTGAGGATCGTGAGGATGCACAGGCAAAGGTTTGATGGCTTGGGTTCAGGATTTGCTGCACTCTGCCCTGATTACGGCCATGCCTCCGGCAACGAACCCCTGCAACCGGTAATAAGGGGAATGAGTGTGTCTTGAAATGCTGGACGGTGTCCTGCCTGCGGACTTGCGTGCTCCAGACATATTCCGTGTACTCGCATGTGGCGCACGCGCGGATCATTTTGAATCCTGGTCTAACTGTTTACAGCACTCACCCTTATATTAGTCACTATTCATACCCAAGAGTGGGGAATCATGCCAAGCTGCAAGGACATCCTCGCAGGACGTCCTGGCCTGCCAACACAAGCAATATGCCATGTGCCCTGCCAGTGCTCACCAACCAGTAAATTTGTAACCTGTGTGTGGCAGGTAGAGAAGCACAGTGGTATTCCACTAAAGAGAGAAGTCTTGCAAGGTGCAACAGCGCTTTCCAATCCAATTCCAATTATTGGCTGCCAGCACACCCCAACAGCAAAGGAGCCAACAGCAGCCCAGCCCTCAAACACCAACAAAAATCAGAGATGTGGAGGTGCCGGCCGAAGCAGTGAAGAGGTGCATCTAATTACTACATCTGCCTCAAGTAATTACTGGAGCCAACCTTCTTGTAGAAGGGCTCCGCGGCGTTCTTTCCGCCAGACTGAGCCGCAGCTTCGCCAGCTTTGATGTAGCCTTCATCATACAAGACCGGGTGGCACTTTGAAGGTCACAGGTCAGCTGGAAAATCCGTGACAGAACTTCATGATTATCCAGAAGTGCTACCTAGAAGAACAGCTGCGCCAAAAAGCAAATGCTTGGGCAGTCGTTGCCGTTCATGTAGGTGTCCACAAACTATTGTCGCCTTCTTTTCAAGGGCTTATGATGGTAACCCGAAGCAATATCGTTTCAGGACTTCCCGAATCTTCCCCATTTCCTGGGGAGGATGCAACCCGAAAGGTCCACGGCCACGATGTTCTTGCAGCCGAGCAGCACTGCGCGCTGTTTAGATGGCAGGATACCTCAAAGGTTGAGTTGACAGATTCTGTGTGATTTAGGGTTATGTAGGGGATCCATAGGGGTTATAGGGTATATAGGGGTAAAATATGGTATATAAGGGCTTTATGTACAGTAAGGGTCTAGGGTCTTGGGAGACACCTTCACTCTGTTTGATTGCAATTGCTCGGTGGTGGGCTTCGTAAATCAACTCGGGGCAACAGCACAGGTAGGCGTATCCCGAAACACTACCGTGATCATTCAAAACTAAGAGCCTAGAATTTTACCTGGTTATAACTTGGGGTTTTCCGTATTTTCCGTAGCAAGCAATGGGCCCTGGGCTTTAGGAGCTTGGCTGTGAACCAGCCGAGGTTCTTTGGTCTCAAGGCTACATCACCTATCGGCCCCTTGCTGCGGAAGCTCCACCCGGAGGCTTTTGCCATGTGAGCCACTGTCTAAACTCCTAGTATCCCCCTTAATAAGCCCTATAGTAGTCCCCTATATAATCCCCTATATAACCCCCCCTTTAAGGAGTTCAGACTATAGCTCATGTCCATGACGCATGGAATTGCTCCTCAAATAGAAATCGCCAGTACAAAAGCCCGATGAATTATGCAACGTTTCATGCTTAAGCACACACAAGCGCATCACGAGACTCAAACAGCGAATTCTGACTGCAAAGCATCCAGACTAAGAAGCTCTGCTGCCACTCAACTCCATGGAGGCTTTTGGACAATTCTTGGCACCATACTCCCCGAAATAAGAATGAAACCTCAAGAATGGGACCTGCGCACACTCTCTCCGTGCACCCCTTCCCGGCCGGCCTTTATCTTCTTGGCCTCCTCTGCCTCATCCGGAGTGAGATTACTGACCACCTCCGGTCGAGTCACCTGGGTAGTGCTCGTTCTTGTGGTTGAATGAAGCTCGTGGTTGGTGGTCTAACAATCCAGAAACTTTCAATCAAGAACTACTCAGATCTGGGACTAGCCCAGGAATTTTGTTGGGAAAATTTGACTTTCTGCCGTTTAGATTTGCCTGCGGCGCTTGAGTTCGCGTATTTGGGCTCCTTGCTGCTTGTTTGCACTAGTTGCCAGGTAGATGTCATGCACAGCAGCTCTTGCTCTCAAGTACTCAGCATGAAACGAGGACGTGGAAGCTGGCAGGATGCATTCTAGAAATGGTCGCAGCCTCAAACGAGTCCAACCCACCAGCACACGTTGGGCTATCCGTTCCCCGTTTCGTGACGCAGCACCCAGCGTTTCACAGGAAGAGCCGCCTTCCCTGGTTCCGTGTTGAGTTGATACTCGTGAGCGACAGCTTGAAGAGTACATTGTAGACCTGTGAAAACCACGGTGTCATTATACTTTGGGCGAAGACTTCCACAATGAACACCACGTTGTTGAACTGTTATTGATGCTTCAGCCCGCAAAGCTTGCAACAACAACAACAACAACAACAACAAGTGCCATCCAGAAGATCGTGAGGCCACCTTGTAAATCCAAGGTGCGTGGTCGATGGCTTTCTTGTATCTTCTCACAGCCTCAGCGGCAATAGGCTTTCGATCACCCCTACGGCAAGTAGGGGAGACGGGACGGTTCAGTTCGGGCTTGCTGATGGAGGTTTACGTAAGGATCCCGCTGTAACCAGATCAAGGGGAACCCTACAGAAAGGTCGGATTTAGCGAGTGAACCTGGCTGCCTGTTTCACTTGGATCGTCCTAAGCTCATCGCATCGTCGAACTTCTGAGCTTTGAACATGTCCTTAGTTCTGCAGAAGAAACGCGGGAAGAAGCACGGGCCGGGAATTGCGCAGGGAGCGTTTCCAGGGGGAGGGATCAATGCCAGAATCCAAGCTGCGTTGCCCTCGTCCTTGTTCTTCTGAGCCAGTCTTATTCGATCCTCCTTCTTCATGACTCTCTCGTCCTCCCAAGCAGGCTGAAGAGGACAACCCCAATATAGACCCCAAACTACTATAATCCTTGTTCTGGGGATCCCCAAAATGGTTCCCCTAATTTTGGGAAATTCCCGAATATAAGACAACAGGAGATCTTCCTTGCCATGCTGATAGGCGCACAAATCCTACATCGTCAGGCTTGCAAACGACCCTGGGAGCATGACGTCGAAATCAGTGCACAACTGCCACGCGCTGCAGAATCGAGGCTTACCTCTATGTAACCCCTACTAAGCCCTGAACCTGGAACCACCCGCCACACCCCCACTGGACATTTCAAAAGGGGTCTTAGGTATGTACCCCCAAATAAGTTAATCCTCACTGCAATTGAAGGACCCTCAAAAATACCCTCAGCTTTAGAAATCCTAATCCTTGTTAATCACTATATAATGCCAGTTTTCATGTGATGTCGATGTAGTTTTCCATGTGATTCTTCCTTGTTGGGGTTGTGCCTACATACACATACACAGATATATGTGTATGTATATATATGTATATGTGTGTGTGTCAACAAATATATGCTCCCACGGCCCTTATCCAGCCTTGTCGTA
>CAJNIZ010009402.1:16706-30483 GCA_905231905.1 Symbiodinium pilosum
CGGCCCTTATCCAGCCTTGTCGTAGTCCATACCGAGCTCCTTGCGTCGCTCGCGCTCTGCGGCGGCGGCCTGCTCGATCGCCTTCTCCTGGTCTTCGAACTCCTGGATTGGGGGTTGAGGTTAGGATTTAAGGGGGCCACCTGGGCGTGGGATTCATCAAGGGTTAAGGTGCAGTGTTTATGACAGAAGGAAACTGGGCAGAGAAGTGCAAGCGTATTAGTGCCAAGCTAGCTAAAGCTTGACGAAATAAGGGTCTGATTCAGTTTTAGGCAGCTTCGCCTTCGATCGCCTCGAGGGCTCGGTTGAGTTCAATGTTCAGGCTTGTCTTCGGTTGAGATACCATCATACTTGTGGCCCCTTCCTGGGAACACTTGTAGCGGCTACAGGAAAGAGCAGGGCCCCTCAAAAGAGCATGTCCTTTCGGGATGCAAGACTGGCATACAGAAACAGAAGTTTCTTTTGGAGGTTGGGGACGGGCTACAACATGAGAGACGAGCAACTTGGGATCCAGCATGCATACATTGTACATTATACATCATGCTACGTGACAAATGGCTTGAAGCCATGATCAAAGGCTGGAAGGCTCTGTTGCCAAACCTCCGAAACGCAACAGCGCATCAGTCAGCCCATGCAAATTTTGTGACATTCCCACTTCTACACAAAGGAAGGTGCCACAACTTGGCTGCATGGGTCATCAATCGCTGGGTTCCAAGGACGGCAAAGCTGTTGGCAATCCCCTAGACTGTCTGTTAATTATGTCTTTGTAGCTGCCACGACCCGTGGCTTCAAACAGCATGCGTGCACACCACAACAAGCCTTTGCAAGAAGCATGACAACAAGAAGTCAAGCACTCTTCCGCCAGGACGCAGCCTTCAGCACAGATCCAAAATGAGCGTTGCCAAAAACGGCAAGTACCAAAGACAGCAAGAAAGACAGAAATAAATGAAATAGGATACACACAAACAAAAAAACGAGCAAGCACAAACCGACAAACATCCTCCATGGTTGCGCCTTCGCCTTCTTCTCGAAGTATGCTGCCCCGGTTTCCTTCACAAACGCCTCAACCTGAATCTCAGGTCAATTGCCATGTGAGTTCGGGAGGAATGTGGCGCATGACTAATCGGGCTGTACAAAACATGTCTACAGCCTGTTTCAATTTTTCAGGCTCCTACAGCACTGGATTTGGTCGCACGGAGCTGTTGCAAGCAAAGCCTTGTGCAAAATCAAAGCGAAATGTTTTGGACTTTGCCGCTTTTTGCTGCTGTTTTAGGAGTGGTTGAGATCTTCATAAGGACCTTGTCTATGTTACAGGCAAGCTTGCAAATTTGAGGATCAGGTTGAGTCAGTTCGCGGGAATCTTCCTATACCAGATAGCTTGATCGAAAACGCCATAGTTATCCTCGATTGTTCAGTTGCATCCGAAACTACGGAACTCGCACTAGATGCTGTATGTAAGTTCTGTCGGCATGACAAATGCTTGAAAACATGACTTGCATGTCAGGGCGTCCTCCTGCAGCTTGTCTGAGTAAGTCTGGAAGGATGTGGGTTCCTCTGTCATGTCCGCATCCTCACGCAGTAGCTCAACATGCCACAGTGAGGATCTTTCACGAAGAGCATCTGCAGATGCCCGGGCAATGATGGCATGCTACCTTGCTGACACAGCGTTGTGGTTTGGGCTGGTTTTGACATAGCTGCTTGCTTCTACTTCTGAACCTGCGCAGGAGGAAGGTTCAACTGCATCCCTTACCGGCAGGCGTGACGGCACAAGTTCGAGGCAGCTCCAAAGCTTCCACTACCTGCTTGCAAAAGCCTCAACGGGAAAGACTTCAAAAGCGTTTAGGCCTTCGCTGCTGTAAAAATGTTAGGCTCTTCATATTCTCATGTCCTACCAAAACTCCAAACTGCCTTCCTCCCTGACCCGTCCTCAAACCAAAGGACCACTTTGTCCAAGTACGGATTCAGCTCGCCCGGATTCAGTAAGGATCCGTCCTTGCCATTCCTGGGTTTGTTATGGGCACTAAACCTCGCCTCAAGGGAGCCTCAGGCTTTCGATCTTTGTGTGCCTTAACCTGTCAAATCCTCACAAGTGTTGCAGACGTGACACCCCAGTCTTTGCATCCGAGCTGCGTCCAATCTCGGACTTGGTACACATAGGACTCTAAGGCGTTCCTTTTCTCAAGCCGTCGCCTGAGCGTCTGCAGCACCAAGGCAAGGCACGAAAAGTCTGTGCCCCGTGCGCTGTTCTCAAGAAGAACATGGCCGACCCACCCATAAACACTTTTCAAGCTGAAGAGGAGCAAGCTGAGGGAATCAATCCCCAAACCTCAACACTTCTCAAACCTCTAAACCTCTGCAGCATCCCCACCCCCAAAAGCACCAGAACCTCGACCAGTCCTGGGGCAATTGCTACTTGGATTTTCTTACTGACAGAAAGAGAATCCCATGGCAAATGAAATCTGAAACTGTGATTATTTCTGATGCATGGGGTTAAAACAGCGCCGGGGAACACCTCCTCGCTGTGCACTGCTTCCATCTCGGCCTCGTGTTCCCGAACGCGCGCAAGGTCGTCGGCCCCAAGGCCTCCTGGGACCCATGGCACTTGCTAGCCCAAGGCTATAAATCATCAAAGTCAAGTTCTTGGGGCTCTGCTCTTGGACTGAGAAATGCGTTGGGATTACAGGAAGAGATTGTAGCTAGTGCCCTTTTCAGGCTGTCAACATGAGGGGGAATCCTCTACTAGCCAACCTCGGGCTGAGCAGCTCACGCATGCGATTCCCTAACACCGCCCGGACCAACTCTCACCCAGAGGGGTAGCAAAATGATGAAACAAAATGATATGCATGATGACCAGACGTGGTACCATGGGCAGGCATAGAATATGAAACAAATGCGTAGGCCATACGCATGACAAGAAGGTGCTTCAGGATACGACCTTGATCCAGCGTAAGTAACTGTTTGTGACCTGTGCGTTTCCCCATGAATGCTTTATCCCAGCATACTCTCACCGCAAATTCTGTCAAAGAAGGCCCCCTGATTTTCAGGAATCCGAAGATGCCACCAGGTGTCCCACGCCCATGACAGCGTCCATGGCAGCAAGTGGGCGCCGCCCTGCAGCCCAGGCAGCAGCACCAGTGGCCACGCAGCCTCAGTCTCAAGACTTCAAGGTTTCAAGAAACTATAGCTCCTGTTCTGAGGGTCCGAGTATCCGTGGGCCTCATGCGGTTCTTGAAGCTTTTACTTGGGGTTTTATCCCTGTCGCCTAAAGTTTGTCCCGAGAGGATTACAGACAGCACCTCTCGAAAACAGAACAAGGTTGAAGGTATATGCTTAAGGGAGTTTAGAGTCTCAAGGCCCTTCAGAAGCACTTCTTTCCTTATTGAACGGGCTAGTTCTGTAGGCTATAGGATTGCTGATGATTTCTGATGGCCATATATAATGTTGACTTCCACTATGGATGCGAAAACAACATTGCGAGGCAAAAGCACTTACTGACACAACGGTGAAATTTCATGCGAGAACGACCATCACATAAATGCTGGTGCCAGCCAAAAAGCAACGCCGTACTCCTCAACCCTAAACCCTAAACGCTAGGCCCGTCAACCCTAAACCCCTCAACCCCAATCGTTTGGGGAAGGGCTCTTCATGGGAGCAGGCCCAGGCTTCCAGACTTAACTTGCAAGTTGTCAGTAAGGAATTAAGGAACAGAGGACCCGTTGCGGGATCCATTGCTCCATGTACTACTGACAGCAAACAATGAGTTCGAAGAACAAGCCTAGTTGCATTTCTCTATAGGCTCTGGAGTTTCCCACACGGGAAGAAACAGATCTTCTTGGAGGCTTAATCATGTCGGATCCTTGGCATCATAGGTACGAAAGCCAATGCGTACAAACCTGGATAAGGGCGCCTGACCACAACGAAGATAGCAGATTTCAGGAACAGCCTGGCCTGAACGGCGTGGTTTCAAAAAGTGTCGCTTCAGGACTTGGAGTTGGAGTTTCTGCCAAGTTTACAGCGGTGTTTGTAGGAGCCAGGGGCTTCTTTGGTCGATGCCCCTCAAAAGGCATGCACAAGGGCTCTTCGAATAAAAAACTTACATCCCTAACCCTCAACCTAACAAGCTAAACCGTGCGATGCTTCTGCCAGGCCACTGGCGCCGTCAAGCCCGAAACGAAGAGGCACAGACTCACCCACAGCGTCCTTTACCTCTGGATTGTTGCTAAGACATAGGGCCGAATCTTTGCATGAGCTACGAGAAACAATTTGTTCGGCTACATGTGAGGGACATGGGACTATATTCGGAAACAAACTAATAACCATATGAAACTACCATGAACAACCTTAATCTTCTCCGGAGGAATCCTGATGCTGACAGTAGCAGAAATACTTAGACCCAGTCCAACCTCAGTTGCAAGGGGCCGTGAGAGAGAATTTTTTGAAGTTCCGTGAGTGTACTGCATCTCATGCAGCCGTCTGCGAACTTGTTTTTCATAGGCTTCGGCTCTTCAATTTCAGTAGGGCCTGTGCCTCGCCAGGCCAAGCGTCACAAGCGTACTGTTCGAGCGTCTGAGCTAAGCAACCACCACTTTCAGCAATACAATAACACGAAATCCGTGCGGGGCGCTGCATGTCCCTCTAACCGCAGTTCACTACAGCACCGGGCACACGGAACAAACAGCACGATCCTTCAACCCAGCGCAGCTTCTAATCATCTGTCTTCACAAAGTAACAAGTTGCTTTGTCTGTTCTTTTGAAAAGGCAAGTCTGCCCAAAGACGATGCTGTCCAGGAGCCAGCTTCTGTACAACAGGAATGCGGCCGCCACCACCCACAAGCTCCACTGCCTCACGGACGACATGAAAGCATACGTCCTTGCAATCCGTAGGCTAATCCAGCTTCATCTAAAGTCCTCCAGACAAAATGATTGCCTTGCTTAAGACAAAGGGGATTGAAAATTCATCGCCTGCCTCCAGTGGGGCCACGGCTGCCGCTGCTGCCAAAACCTTCCACATGAAAGCTCTTACGACATTTGGCCAAGCTTTTACCAGTTGTTGAGCATCGAACCAGCAACGTGCCGAAACTTCAAGAACACTGGAAAACCCAAGAAAAAACACAATCTTGGGCCAACAAGTATGCAAGCCTCGGGCTATTGGACACAGGGCCTCCTTCAGCCTGTTCAGGACACCGCTGGCAGCAGCCTCAAGACAGGTTTAAGGCTCGTGGCTTCTTCAGGGGCTTGCAGACAGATTTGTCCAGAGTTAGTTGTATTCTTCGGCATTTGAGCAGCTGTGCCAGCACAGTGTACTCGGACCTTGGCGCGCATGTGCACGCGCAGCGGCACTTCAGGGAATATGCCTGTGTGTCCCTGCATCTCCCTTCAAAAGGCTCTCAATTGGAAGTTTCGCAACCCAAGGAGACCACAACCACGCCTCGAAGACAGTTCGCGTCAACGGCACGGAGATGTCAATCTCTGGGCCCTCAGGGCCCTCCGGCATGAAGGCCTCAAGACCTGGTTATGAATGGGTAGGCATGCTACAAAACACTTGGGTTCTCCATAGCTATAGGAGACTGTAGGATAGATATTGCCTGGTCATTACATGGGTTTTCAAGCTCAGGACAGTCCACAACAAGGAAAGTCCGCTCCATTCCCGCATTTCTTTGCTATTTATCATGCCTCCTGAAACAACCACTAGCTGCCAAGGGTGAGTTGCAAAGCGCTACCACCACATGAAACCTAGCAGCCTCCCCAACGTAATAACGTGTCAAAACCAGATTTCATAGTGGCACAGGAATTTCCTACCAAATCTTGCAACAGCTCACGAGATTTACGCCTATGGAAGCCCAATGCTCGCACCATCTCGCACTCTTTAGTTTGGCAGCCGTTTCGTTCGGATCCTAGAACGCTTGATTCCACAACGTTCTTTCGCAACTTGCGCAACCGATGCACACAAATAAAACCTATTTGGCCCAAAGATGCACCCCGGACTCCTCAAATTGTCTCAGAGCTACTGCTCTTGCTGTGCAGCCGGGGCACCCATCTCTGCATCTGGGAGCATGCTCAGCTGCTTCAGTGCGTGGATGGCCTGGAACAACTTGAATGTCAAAGCCCAGAAGAGTTTAGCTATCTTGAGGCTAGCTCTTTCACCGGCGTTCTGTAGCTTTGCTTTCACAAATCTTGATGCGCACACCTTTGTTGGCAAACTGGAAGGCTACTAATATTGACAACAGGCAAGCTATCTCACGTTTGCAGGAGACCTCAGCTCTGCACTCAAGGTTTTCATGATTCCTTGTACAAATTGATTGAACATAATGGAAGAAAAAGGCGTGCCTCCTTGCTGCAACGGCTCAAATGATACGATCTGTGCGCCACAAGATCTGTACGAGTACAGTCGGCTTTAAGTCAGGCAAGGCTGTTAGATGCTGTTAGCGTCTCACTTGCACTCGGTAAGGACAGAATGGGAGATGCTACCGTTTATGTCCCCCTAATCCCGAACAGCCCAAGGCAAGAAACCGGCCTTGCACATTCCCCGATTCCATCTTTTTCGAAAACGACACTGTGATATGCCAAGGGGCACCAGCGCTATAACAAGGACCCTATACTTGTAGAGTGGCTTTAGAATCCAGGCCAGTGCCGCCAAGTAGGGCCATAGAGCACATACATGGACTTCCAAATCACGCCGTCATCTTGTGGTAGTCCTGAGTAATGTAGACCCCTGAACTATACTTAGATCCTTTCTATGCCTATGTTGCTCCGAATGAGAACTAAGCCCTAAACCCGAATACTCCTCAAAAGTAGAGGGCTGTTCATGAAGGGCTTGCATCACCTGCCACTGGACCCTCAGCCCAAATCCTTGCTGGATCTTGCTGGTACCTCAGGGAGTGAACGTGGGGCCTAATGTAGGGTATCGGTATTGGATTGTATAATTTACGGATTATACTCACCCTCGGGCATCGGTGAGAAACGCAGCGCCTCATTGGCGAGGCGGACGCCAGCCTTCGTGCTAAGCTTGACCTGGCATGGGAGCTGTGAGACAGTAGATTTGCGCCAAAGGTTTGGTGCGCTGCTGGGTGCGCTAGCATGCATGTAATCTCTATGCCCTTTCTGCCCTATGGTTTGAATCAACGGCAGACGGCTTTACACTTTTGGCCAGCCAGGTTAAATGATTCAGGAAGTGTGCTCCGGTGCCACACTTTCCCTCACAAGAGATTGAACCAGCCTCACACCATCACTTGTTCAAGCCAGCCAAGGACTTGGGCATGTTGCATGACTGAACGCAAGACTGCCAGGAACTGCTGTGAACGCCTACTCGCTTCTTGCGGCTTGCAATGAGGTTGGAAGGCATTACGACAATGATGTTGTGGATGGGCCCCACACAAACGCCCGTGTACCCCCTCATCGCGGTGTGGACTGCATCACGAGCCAGCCGGGAACAATAAATGTGGTCGTTTGGCCGGATTGCACAGGAGCGGATGATGTATGAGGGGTCGATGTAGAAGGAGCGCCCTCCGCTTTTCTTCAGGTGGGAATTCACCTCATCCTTCAGGAAAGTCCCGATGTCTCCATAGATAGTGTGACCTGTTGCATCTTTCTTGCCTGTGGACACGAATTTCTGCCCTGCACCCTCTGCCACCGCAACGACCATGAAGTCCTTGCGCGCCAATGTGCTGTCTACGTGCTTCATGATCTCCTCCATCTCGACGTCCACCTCCGGGATCATAACCAAGTCAACGATGGTGGAAGCAAGGGCTGCATGCATAGCCACAAAGCCAGCATCGCGCCCCATCAACTTGATGATGCCAACGCCCTTGGCGCAACTCGTAGCCTCCACCCAGCCGTTACGGATAACCTCAGACGCCGCGGCAACTGCCGAGTCGAAGCCAAAAGTCTTGTCGAAGAAGACAATGTCGTTATCAATGGACTTGGGCACGCCCACAATGGACAAAGGCATCCCCCTCTTTTTGGCGGCCTGGTACAAAAGGTTGGCTGCAGCCTGTGTGCCATCGCCACCGACGGTGAAGAGCATGTTGATTCCCTGCTTCTCGAGCTGATCTAAAATTTTGTCAGGATCATCCATGCCACCCCGACCTGCCTTTAGAATGCTGCCTCCCTTCATGTGGATGTCGCGCACACCTTCCACAGTGAGTTGCACAGGAGGGAACTGGTCAGGCGAACTGCAACCATTGTATCCTGCCTGCATCCCGAGAATGGTCTTTACACCGTACTGGTGCCACAGGCAGTTGGTGATCTCTCGGATGATGGAGTTCAAGCCTGGGCAAAGACCACCACATGTGACGATTGCGGCTCGCACCTCATTGGGGTCGAAGAAGATGTCGCGGCAAGCATTGGCTCTGACACAGCCGTCCATAAGCTCCTTAGGGCGAGACTTCTTCTTGGAGTCGTTGAGAATGATGTGGCCCATGACAAGTTCATCAGGATTGAGGAAGTTGAAATCCGGCCAATTGACCGCAATGGGGTTCAAGAACTTGTTGACTTGCCTCTCCTTCACCAATCCTGCATGGCTGTCCTGCCAAGACGAGAGGTGGAAGGGTTTGAGATTCGCGGCTGACTTGTCATCCAGGGTAGAGTCGCCTTCCTCTGCCGAGACACGCCTGGCCGGCAAGGCAATGGAGGCACTGCCAGCAGCAAGAGCTGCAAGGCCCTGCCGGCACCACCGAGCTCCAGCTCGTGCCATGGCTCTGAGATGCCTGGGGCCTAGCCTCAATCTGTACCGAAATGGCTATGGGAAAAGGTTCGCTTGGACGCATAGCCGCATACACATTTCCGACTGGTCGAACAGCAGGTGCATCGCGAGAGCATTGGGGCTCCAACCTTGCAGTTGTGCTTCTGCTCTATCCGGGAGATGGCCTCCTTCAGGAGTGCTGTCATCATGCCTGGGCAAGGAATTTCGTGGTGCCAGTAGTCTGGAGCAGCCACCCGTCACATGCGACAGCCTGACTTCAGAGTAACTGTTGTCACAAGCATGCCGCAAACCAGTGTGTAGTTGATCAGTAGCTCCCTGACTCTCAACCGCAACCACCGCACAAGCCTCGCAATTAATGGTTTACCCGATATCAATAATGAAACGCTCTACTGGTAGTTGGGTTGCAAAGTAAGGAGAAGGGGTGGAATGCTGCTTCAGGTGGATCACCCCTCTCACTGGTAGGTCTCCAAGATCTGCGGACATAAAGGCAACATTCAACAGGGATGCTCTCAGCCTGAGTTCACTTTCATGCGTTTGCATCCTCCTACTTGCATTCTTGTGTTAATCCATGCGCGTGATTGTCATAATCCCCTACTGAAAGGTATGGCAGTGTAGACTTTGCCCAACTGATGCCAAGGCGCTCTGCACACCCAACTCCTCCTCGCTGCAGCGATACCTCCAGTTGGGAGTGGCCAGAACGTATACGGGGCCTAGTTTGGGTGATCTTTTTCCTGTCCCCCATCATGGAGGATGCTCCATTTGTTCATTGAACTCCTTGCCCGGTGCTGCATATGCCTTGAGAGAAAGCCCTCTCACACGCTGAGGCGCAGGAACTCGGCGGAGATGCCCGGTGCCAGCGGAGAGGCAGCCTCTCAGCTTTCTGGGGTTGTAAGCAAACCATCAGACAAGATTCGTGCTAGTGGTTGAAGGAAGTAGATTGGGGATTTAAGCTAGGTGCTAAGAGGAGAATCCAAGAACGCTTGATTGCCTCGTCTGGTGCGCCCTCCTTCCGAGCAAAGCGGACCTGGGCGTCAAGCTCTTCTGTTCACGGACAAAAGCCCTGCTTGACTCAGCATAACACCAGAATTGCAAGGTTGAGAGTGAAGATGTGATGCAGTATGTTGGTCCATCAAGAAGTTGACTTTGCGCGGGAGCAGGAGCTGCCGTTGCAAGGATGGGTGGGGGTCCTTGCTAGTCTTTGTCTTTGTTGTGAGTGCCGACCTGCTTGAAGCCCGTGCCAATCCTTTGTTTTACGTTGGGGCTGACCCTTTTACTGCTGCTTGTAGCAGTTCAGACGTGGGCTGCACAGGCTGGGTGTACGTACGAGACAAAAGAGAGTCTAGAGGCGTATCGTACCAAAGCTGAATGAGGAGTACAAGGCGAAAATGTTGGCAACTATTGAGGCTTCTACAGGACAGCTCTGACTTGCTACTCAGGTACTTTCGAAAACTGGCCCTCGCGTTTAAAAGCCCAGTCTAATTTCATGTAGCCATCGTTGACTGCCCCAACAAGAAAAAACATCGACAACTTTGAGGAACCCAAATCCTATGCAAACAAAGGGCGATCACAACTTAAGAAGCTCCACGTACCGGGTGCATCCTTTTCGTGTAGACAAGCCACCACTGAGACGGTTCCATGGGAGGACCCAATATCCACGAAGCCAACGGTGCGCTCCTCGCAAAGAAATTCCAGGTTGAGGGGGGTTCAGGGTTTAGAGCCTAGGGTCTAACAGCGCGGTTTTCATCTGCAAGTTTCCGTTAATGGCAAACTGAGGGACCCATGTGCAGAAACTCCAAAGCACGCACCACACAATCAATGGTCAACAAGGACATTCCAGGATAGCCGTCTTGAGAAATGCAGTTGGCTCCTCCGTTCCCTCCGGCAACAGCGAGGAACCTCTTTCAAGTGGGTCAAGCTCGCAAGGCACATGACCGAAACATTCGATGGCTGATTGACGCAAAGGGGTCAACACTACCTAAGCTAGGGCCCAGTTGCGGTAGGCCTGCTTACTCACCCCCGCCCGGCTGCGTTTTGAGCGCCCCCAGCTTTAAAGCTATCGCAGAACAGACTAAGACAACAGGGTCTCCTCATGCAATCCCCGGCCTTGGCTGTGTGCAAACGCAGCCGCTACGGCGTCAGAGTGACGAAGCAGCTGAGCCGAACTGGTGAGATCTGCAAGGTTCACCTCAAAATTGGCCACGGCAACCACATCCATAGTATTAAAGCAGGACACATTTGTGGAGGTAGCGGTAGCTGAGTAGCAGAAAGCGTGTGCGGCTTCAGCATCGAGAGTCGGGATAGGAGAGATGGTGGTAATTAGTGGGGTAGCACGGAGCTGTGCAGTCTGGGGCAGTTGTAGGAATAGCAAGCTGCAACGCAAAATGAGTCTGTTGCATTAATCATCTTCAAGCCTGGGAAGGTGCAGTACTTGTGCGTGCTAGTGGACTGCATGGGTCTGAACGTGCACACATGTCGAGTTAAGTGAACCATGCACTCCAAGTGCTTCTGGTTGGAACACAGTGCAATCGTGTTCAAGGTTTCATGGGCCGTCAGCTACTCATGTAGACGCTCAGAGAACCCTGCTCGAATCAAGCTGTGGAAGCCTATGCCACGGGGAGTCGGCTTGGAATCCATGCGACATCTTCCGTTCCGACCGAGTTGAACACTTGAGCATAATAACATCACAAGGCATGTCCGCATGGCCGGGTCACCGCGTCCTGCACAACGGCTACCTCCTGGTCGGAGAGAAAATCCGGGACTGCGATGCAGACCCTCAGCGATCGAGGTAGTTTTCAAGCACCGCCGATTGGCAAAACGTTGAATGCGTGTCGTGGAAATTTTCCTGATACTCCGTTGCTGGCAACGGGAACCCCCTGAGGAGGGCCCCTTCAAATACCATTACAAGGGAACCCAGGTTTTCTGAAAGGGTCTTAGTCTTCCCTTTTTGGGGGGAACTTTCCTTATGGGCCGCCTCCCATTCTCAGTACTCAGCCGCACGAAGCCCAAAACACCCTGCACCTTGACACGATCACCGGCAGGTGCCACATTCCTATACATCCTAGGGTCAGACCATTCTTCAAAAAGCAGAAGCGTAAGGGTCACGAAGGGCTTGCTACCAAACAAGTCCTTCTGCTATCTATTGTGGTAGGTCCCCTCCTTGCCGCAGACATTCCCCGCCATCACTGTCCATACAGAACTCTATTGGGGTGCAGGAGGCACCCCCCTTTGCGAGGTTGTGCGCAGATAAAGAGAGTTTTGATGCTTCCTGCCCTAGCCGCTAGCCCGCCATTGATCTCAGTCTTGGAAAGGAAAGCAAGTCCGACGTCTGCCCTTCAGCCCTTCAGCTAGCACTTGCACGGAGAAGTCCTCAGCTTTCAAAGACAGTGAGTTGACCAAATCCCTGCAGTCCTGGAGGGCCCCAGAGCTAGTGGCTGTGTGCCGCACGCCCTTGCACGCAATAGGGTCACTAACCGACTAAGCCGCCGACACGGCATTGGCAACAACAGCAGTCGAGCCGAGGAGCTGCTGCAGAGTGGTCCCTGGGGCAGCTGCATAGCCTCACGCGGAGAGGGCCAAAACTACTAATGAATAAAAATGCTTATGATAGGCATACGAACAAACCTTAGAACTTGCAGGTGCTGGCTGATCATGCTCAAATGATACATAAAGGTAGTATGGCGATGCCCTTTCTTGCTACAACTTAAAGCACGTCGGCTTGCCCTGTCCATGGTTGCCATTGAACGAGGAAGAAGGCCCCTAACATCTTGTACAGCAACAGGTAAGCTTTTTCCATATATTGAGAGAGGGCCCAAAGACACATGCCGTAAGTACGAGAGTTGCCACATGCTACAACCATTTACTACGCACTTGCGTGTCCGCTGCCCTGATGAGTTCCTGCATGAGCTTCGACATAGGGACCAGGCGCAAGCGTCAGGGAAACATGTGACGTGTGTTTGCTTAAGGACTTCGAACGTCAACGCTCAACATTCCAGCCCTGCTTGAATGCCACTGGCGAGGGCACCTCACCAAGTATCACTTTGCATCATGCAGCAACTATTCCTAGCACTCGTGTTGCCGCTCTCGGCCTAATTACTGCAGTTGCCAAGGCCCGCATCAGCCCTGAAAAGCTCAACAACACAGCTACCGGAGCCTCGGACCGACAGGGCCACAAGATTGAGAACACCGCCTAGGACTCAATATAATTCTCCTGCAACACCCTCCGCCCCAAATTTATTGGGACAGGCTGCTGCTGAGTGTGCGGAGGAGCACCTGGGATATGTTTGACATGGATGGATGTGTAGGGATCCTCAGGGACACATCAGGATTCTCAGTCCCTCTGCAATGTTGTGCAGGACCCGCTCCTGAAGTTGTACACTCCTTGCTACTAGACCAGTATTGATGGATAGTTTTACTCGAACTATCATGGCGAGGATTACTACGTCTCCGGTCTCAAGACCATGCCCCAAGCATCCTGCAATTCTTAACGGAATTGTGGATCTCCCATCTGATCTTGTTTTGGATCTCTGTCCTGTGGAGTATACTAGACAATATGCGGGTGGACTGACCAAACCCTCCTAGTCCCTGCGCAGCACAAACTACCATTGTGGAGATCCACTTGGGCCCTCCTAAAATCTGACTCAACTTAATAACACAGAGCCAACACCCAGACTCCGGTCCTGGATCCGGGGCAGCCCTCCACGGCTGTCATTGCTAATAGCAATACGAAGCGCAATGATAATAGCCTAGCTCCGGTAATAGTAAGTAACCGCGATAATGAAGCTCCACCCTTTTACTTCATTCGCATCTTCATGAGATTTCAACACGTTGATTGGTCTTAGTAACTTGCCTTCGCTCTGCTGGCCTTTTGCAGCTGACGAACTGCGGATCTTTTTATTCTTTTTATGAGCTTAGAGTCTAAACTCCTAGTATCCCCCCTAATAACACCTATTAATACTCCCCTATATAATCTCCTATATAACCCTCTTTAAGGACAATAGCTTATATTACCTCCAGCTATCTAGACAATTAGCTAATTGCTTCCCTCGACAAATCCATCGGCAAAACTCTAGAATCAGCCCT
>CAJNIZ010009402.1:30583-107620 GCA_905231905.1 Symbiodinium pilosum
ACCGCTTTTGGCCGGTCACCATATCGTTTTGCAAGGTATACGTAAAACCTCAAAATGCGAACTGGGTCCAAAACTATATGGTTGTACGGAGTCTATTGCCTGTTGCTCTTTTCAAAATACGAACTCCTAGGGATAGCTGGAGATTACAACTCAAGCTATTATGAATTTTAGGTCTCCTTATGGAGTATGTTTTTGGGGCCATATGCATAACTCCAACATATACTTCACTCCAACTAATTCAAATTGTCTGCAAACCTTCTTTTTGAAACATCCGGCGCCCCCAAATCATGCTGTCTGGTACCCTAACTAGAACTCACCCTGAACCTTAGTCTCTTTCTCTATCCCGGTCATCCTCCACCTCAGCTTTACTGACTCACCCCTAACACCCAGGTGTGCCTTGAATTAATCCAGCAAACACTCAGAGGGCCACAGGTCGTCACGGCGAAATCCTTCCCGTCAAAGGCTACTGGTCCCAGCTTTCCGTCCTTCCGGCGCTCAGCTTACGATGCAGGGGTCTGCCTGTCTAAGGATTCACGTCTTATTTGGGATGGCTTCAAGATTTTGGTGCTTATTCTTTACAAACCTACTGTAGGAGGCATCCCTGAAAGACTTGCTGGTTGAAGTTGCGTCAGAGGATTTTGGAGTACAGGCGCTGCCAGACTTGTAACAAGTTTGTAAGGCTGTGGAAGGCTGCCCGATTCATGCCTGACTTCAATTCCAGAAAGAAAAAAGCCCGAACTCTTGAGTCTAGGTCTTCACTCGACAATCTCGCGTAGCCCCATGCTGCCTTTATTCATGGTGCAAGGCCAGCATGGTGCCATGGCCTCTCCATGCCTCTCAGCAAACAACTCCAGTCACCTCCCGAAATACAATTTTACCCTCTCTAACAGCCACCTGAAACTCCTGCGTGGCCCTCGAAAAGTCATGTGTTTTTCAGTGCCAAGCAAGACGTCTACCCACACAAGAACACTGCGGAAAGCCTCAGCTTTGGCACAACAAGACCCCGCAAACTAATAAATGGGGATCAAAATTGGACTGTCCTCTCCTACCTTGACGACCTGTGCGGCATTCGGACATGCTGGGGATCGGAAATAAAACGGTCTCCGGAAAATGGGTACAGACGTTTTGTAGGATTCCCAAAATCGCATCCCCAACAATGAGCCCGTCGCTATGTTGGACACATGGATGATTGGGATCCTCTAACAGCTCTGGGCCTTTTAGATCTTTGAGAAACCTAAGGCCTCCTGGATGGGGAAGAGCCACTGATACTTCTCAGCTCTCTTCTGCGCTGCCTCAGAAGGCGCCTGGGTGTGAAATCAAAGCAGGATTTTGAATTTCAAATTCTTCTTGAATCTTGAGGATACAGTATACAGGGTGTCCGGTTAAGAAGAGCATTGGCAGGCTTCCGAAGGTGCTCTTCAACAAGGAATGCGCATGTGCAAAACGCACCATGTTGTGCAACCTATGAAGCTCGTGTCAAGCTGTGGACCGACACATTGCTGCACTCTTTGGGCTCTGAAACCAACCCACCATCCCAACTCTGCACTACATCGCAAGTGCTGGATGCACGCACACCCCCTGCGGCCTAAATCCCAACCCAAGCATCAACCCCATCAGCACTACTCCAAAGGATGCGCAGGAACCAAGGCCAGTGGAAGATGCGAGAAGGTCTGCTTGGGCGCGCTCATCAGCCGGCCCTCGGCGTTCACCTCGGCTGAGGCTCTGGTGCCTCTTGCAAACTGGAAGCCATCTGCCCGTGCGCAATGCGAGGAGGATCCATGGATGATTTGCTCAGAGCATGTTAAAGCATCCGGGCATTCCAAAACACTGGGCAACCCGGTGACCCTGCAAACTACGCACGCCAAGCAGCGCCGACATGCCGAAGCTTGCCATCATAGGACACCGCAGCAGGTGTGGAACGTCCAGACACATCGTTGGTGCAAATCGAAATTGCCGTGCGCTCCTGTGCATTTGGGGGCTGAAGCCTGTCCCTGGTAGGGCGAGGCCGCTATGGGATTAGGGTCTCACTGCTTGCAATGAAAAGAGGCAGATCTGGTAGATGATGACATGGTAGTTTCCCAAACTAAGGGGGACCCAATATAGATCCCCAAAATACTATATTCCTTAATTGCCGGGACCCCCACAAAAAGGGTACCCCTAATTTTGGGAAACCCTAAACCCTAAAAAGTAGCCTCCATGTTCTTTTCCATAATCCCTATATAACCCCCATATCCTATAGTAGTTTTTATTTTCTTTTCCACTATCCCAATATAACCCCAGCATACTAAACCCTAAACCCTATGTAACCCCCTAAAAAGGTACCCCTAACTTTGGGAAACCCTGACAAATGCGCGGAGCTCGAGCTTTACGGCACCAGTCGTCCCAGTTACAGCCTGTAGTCCCCCTTAAGTAGATAGACCATGAGATCTTATAGTATATGATGGGAATATTACAATATATCATAGCATAGTATAGTAAACTATGGTATTTTATGGTAGATAGAATATGGGGTACATAGGGACCTTATTATGATATATCCAGAGCCATATTCTATCTACCTAAGGGGGACTGTACATTTGTTAGGAATCCTGGCGCTGATTCACTGAGCCCTGCGTTGCTCTCCTGAATCTCAGCCCTCTAATGACGCATGATCGTAACGAAAACGCCCCACGAAGGTTGGTTTATGCCACCAACTAACTAATGGTGGATATGCAAGTTCCAAAGCAAGCACAGTACGACCGACCAACTCCGCAAAGAGGACACCTGTTAGAGGATCATGAACCCTCTCCTGCACTGCACTTCAAAAGATACTATAACGTAGACCAAACGTACTTTATCTGCGGTAGTTGATCACAACATGCAGCAGGAAGGCTGTAAAAATGCTTGCTTGAAAGACTAGTCCAGTGAATCCAGTTCTGCTTCTTGGAATATGGCCACTAGACCAACCCGAAAACATTACATCATCCCCACATGCACTCCCCCTTTAACGACTACCTTATCCTGACAGAGAGTGGCTGCCGCGTCCTCCACCGAGGAGGATGCCACAACCTACAGCTCTCAGAACTATCCAAAAAGCGGTTTCCGTTTAGTCATCGTGTTGTTAAACACCCATTTGCAACATGGCCATTGGCTTTCAATGCACTTGGGCAAGTGCCAAGCACAGGGCACCTCTCATGTTGCTCTGGGGAGAAATTGCAGTTTTCGCAGCATTGACGCGATCCCCCAGTCCTCCGACAACCGCTCGTTTTCTGGAAATCAGCTGTGCAAAAAGCAGCCGGTTCTCAACAGCTCAAGTTATGTCAAATCGCGCCACAAGAAGCAGGGCCTCCAAAAGGCCATTCCCAAACTGAGCTTATGTCAAGCAGCCAAGCTCTCACTATGATCATTACTGTTTCTTTCACAATTAGTATTTCCACTGATGCTACTGTTGCGGTTCCCGTTACTGTTTCTATGACTCGTACAGTTTATGACTACTACAACTACAACTACAACTACTCTTTCTGCAGAAGATGACGTGCACAGTAGCCCGCCACGCTTCTCCACATGATGGGCCCATTTTAAGCGGTTTATCTGGATTATACGGACTTCAGGAATTTGGGTCTATTTT
The DNA here is from genome assembly GCA_905231905.1 of Symbiodinium pilosum. Classification (NCBI taxonomy): domain Eukaryota; class Dinophyceae; order Suessiales; family Symbiodiniaceae; genus Symbiodinium; species Symbiodinium pilosum. The sequence goes on from CAJNIZ010009402.1 coordinate 34,191, forward strand.
CTGCTCCGTTTAGCTGAAGGACTGCTAGGATGATCCTTAAGTGGACAGAATGCGGCTTTGGGTATATTATAATCAGATCCACAGATACCCCATGTTCTATCTACTTAAGGGGGACTATACCATATACCCTTAACCCTAAATTGAATAGCAGTTGCCACTTTATTTTCCATTATTCCTACATATTAACACGCTTGAAAGAAACCTGCTGGGTCCAATGAGCTACCCGGAAAACTGATAGAAAGGACATGCATCGGCAAAGGAAGTACTATTCGCGGTAAGAAATCCTGCATGACAACAAGTGCCCCAAAGTTTGGGACTATGTATGGGAGATTAGCATGACAGCTTTCGTGCCAACAGTAGGTTCAAGGGCTCGGCATGTCCAATCTGCAGGTTTGCCTTGCGCATCGCTTTGTTGCCACTACCAGGAGTTTGCCTGCATGTTTTCCATCATGAGTCTTACCTTCTGACATGACCGTTAAACAAACGATCATGTCCAACAACTTGCGTCCCACACAAGCCTGAGCCTCTGGCGCAAGTCACGCCCAGGTCGATCCCAACGAAGCGCGCGGCCGGCGGCGGCGAAGGGTAGGGATCGCCAGCCATGGCAGCCTGAGTCGTGCTGAGCAAGCAGAGGGCGTGAATATCAGCATCAGTCACAGGGGAGTTTGAAAAGACCTTTATGGGGATTCACTCCTTCACTCCCTTAAAGCATCAATAAGGAGTGGTCTTTTGCTTGCGCAGTCGCGGGTTTACATTGAGAATTAGCTCCTTGCTTGATGGGTCCACTGCATGCTCTTTTGTCACCAAGTTGGAGTGCATATTGGCCGTGCGGAACAAAGCCAGAGGCAGATTTGTGCAACGGCAGTGGGATGACATTGCTGCTGGGGTCATGCAGAATCGGGAACTTTATGCACTTGTGAGAGCCTGTGCGGACTTACACATGCACACAGACGCACTCATCTGCAACGGCGTCAAGAGCTTTGCAGCCAAGCCACGATCTTGGGCAAGTTCTGCCAACCCAAAGCTTGCGACAGAGCCGATTGGCAACGCAGTCCTATTTGCTGAAATGCATGGCCCTGACAAGATCGCGTGGGCCCTTGCATGATAAGTCTCGAAGCTGAACACGCACCACTGCGCTTGCAGGGTTTGGCACATGTGCTCTGAGGACATCGGTCTCACTGAGCAGCCACCCGTTGCTTTGCGCCACGTTTTCCCCAAATGACTCAATCATGCCTGCCTTTGGCAAGTCGCTTTTGCGAACTTGACCGGCATGCTAAATAAACCAGCCGCCCTTCATACTACGATCAGACGCACCCTTCGGGGTTGCACAAGATCTTAATGTCTAGTCAGGAGAAATCTTTAACCGCACATCTCCTAGGGGAGCATCTGATCCTGCTGGCGCAACCAACTACTATAGCAATTGATGGGAAAGAAGCAAGCTGTGTGTGAAATGAAGGAAATTTTACCAGCTGTTGGATTTGGCTTATCTCTTCCTTTCTATACACTCTTAAGACGTGCATCTACTACATTTCAGAAATGAGAACAATACTACAAGCAAAAGGCCGCCCAACCAACTTGCTACAGGCTCTTAGACAGCCAATTGCAGTCAAAGACTGTTGCTAGCTCTAGAGCGCGCAGCACTGGCATTCTGACCGTTAAGGAGCTACAACCATTCCCGTTCCACTTTGGCCTTCTCTGAGGATGCTTTGTTGTTTACGTCTACTTCCCCCGGGAATTGGATGATAAGTAGACAACATTACCTGATAATGTTAAGCACATATTCCAAAGACGACTAACATGAAACCCTGAGACCGTGGTCAGGCCAGGCAGGCTCTAGCGTGGTGCAAGGAGAATCCCATCAGGGAAGCTATGGAGACTTGGAGGTGTCTCAAAATCACTCGTTGGTTCTTAAGTATGCCGTGTTGTGCTTCTGCTACACACAGCTTTAGCCTATTACCTCATGGGTGGGGGCCCCAAACCTAACCATCACTTTGTTCTTGGGCATGTAACAGTGGCCCCCAGGCTCTGGGACGTAGCCACTTTGCCTTTGTGCAAAGAGGCAGAAAACGGCATCGATGCTGCAAAGCTTGCACGGCGACACGCGCTATCTAGAAAAAAATGCTGGTCCTCTACACCCAGAAGATATTGCAATCCAAAGGTAGGAGGCGACCCCTTGGCGTATCCAAATTGTCTGGAAGTTGAATTTACAATATCAATAATACCTGAAACTAACTACGTATGTTGGAACCAAACGTGCGGCAACAAAAAAACATCTTGCTTCTGCTTGATGTTCACCCCTTCCAGTTGACAACGTACAACATGCAAGGTCAGTGCAAGCTACAGGCAACAAGGGATCTTTGGAGGTCAAATATCTCTACGGCTCTTTGCGCCATCGCGGGAAGGCCATGGAAGCACCTGACAGAAGCCTGCGCTTAAACACCAAACTCGTCCATTGCAATCCTTGAGTAGCTGTAGCGTACTACTTCCACCCCATGTAGGTCTAAAGTTGGAAAAACTTTGGTTTTGTGCCATTCAAGCCAATGTTCCAGCGCCGTAAACGAGGTGTTGTCGTCACAGTTGGAAAAACGAGATGGCTGTCAAAATCTCTCTATTTTGCCCCTTCATGATGGCTGTGACTCCCTGGGCGTGGTCATAGACTGCAGCTCTGGTAAGGATGACCTCTTCTGTTGGCCCTCCCGCAAATTCAGCGACTCATGGAACACCGTGCCAAAAGTCCTAACTCTACACAGCGCCCTAGCTAAAACACGCGGCGATACCAAACGATGTACTCGGGGTAGACCTGGTGGTTGTCGAACACCTGTAGAATGATATGCTCATGGCTAATGTGGTAAGGCATTTTGGTAGCGCTTGTCTCCAATCAAGCTGTCCTTCTTTGTGCTGTCCGCTACTTGCTTACAGTAGTGTACTGCTTCACATCCAACTGTCATCTAAGCCTGCCGACATGATGAGCGAATTGTGTGGCGAATCTGGAGCACCCGGACTCTTGGTGGAGCCTTTTCCAGACTCTGCTAGGTTGGATCATACGAGAAGCTGCTTAAAACTTGGAGGACGACGATCTATGCTTGCATGTCAGCACGGGTGCCACCGTTTGTTGGAAGTTTTCACGCGAATCCTGAGGAGCTCTAGGAACCAAAGCCACTAACGGATGTTGCGGCTAAACACAGCTGTTTGTGCTGACCCATGCATCGGTAGGCGCAGGAAACTCGAAAACTCGGACCATGCAGCAAACCAACTTTATCGTATCAAACGGGTTTCGTCCATCCGTTTGCTAATGAAACCCAAAATAAAGTGGGTTGCGACATCGAAACCGGGTTTGCAAGCAGAGTCTCACGAAAACTGGGTTTCTTGCAGCAAACCAGATTCTTTCGCGCAGCATCCCCTTCCAACCCGTAAAAAACCGTAGGAACCCCATAAATACACGTAGAAAACCTGTAAAAACCGTCTCGCAGAACCTACTTTTCAGGAACCTGGTTCTCAGGTCAGAAACCTGGTTTTCGGAAGGAACCTACTTTAGTTTGGGTTCTGGTAGGTCTAGGAACCCTCACCATGCAACATTTGGAGGCTTCATCCTTCATGCATAGACTGACAGTCTGATCCTTCAACTTTCCCTAAGCCTTCGCCAAATTGCCAAGGCACAATGAACTCGCGGAAGGTTCCGTTCACTTTCTCCCGGTCGCCAAGGATGCTATGGTAGCCTCCATGGTTTTTTTTGTGAAATGTTGTGCATGGCATGAGCAACCGCGCCAAAACAAAAAAGCCATCGCGTCAGAAGGAGGCCTTGTACAAAAAGCAGAGGTGGCAGTTGGTGATGGCACTCGGTGACGGCAGAGGGATATGCTTTAGGGAAGAGTACGAGGTGGAGGAGGAGCAGCGGCAACAGCAACTGGCCGTGGTGGCTCTGGAGAAAGTTTGACATACTTGCGTGACAAACGGGTCACAGCACGTCGGTTAACAGCGCAAGATGATTCAGAGGTGGCCACGTGGCTGACAATTTGGTAGGTTCTCTCTTTGCATACTACTCTGGCGCGGGACATCTGTGCCGAAAGTCTAGCACGAGGAACCCTAATTTGAGGCGCACTGTCAGCTGTATACGTAAGAGCGCTCTCCACGATTCCCTTGATTCCTGCCTCCTCGCTCGCCACAAGCGGCCACCAGGCTGGAACTGATCGACACTGGCGAGGGATGATCGCAGTAGAGAACGTTTCCTAGCACCTCGGCACACAGCTTAATCATCACAGCTTCCGACACCTCACAAAAGCAAATCCCCACGAGGCATCCAAGCATGGACACAGGAATGATCAAGTGGATCAGTGGTTCCCAAGGCACAACCCGGCAGAGCAGCAGCGGATACCAACCCCGGCGATCCGGCTGCGTGTACTCGTCCGCCTTCATGCCTCGTTCCACATGAACGCTCCACATCGACGCGCTTGCAAACAGATGCAAACAGGCATGCTCAGGCCACCCAGTGAATCCAAGCAGCAGCTTTCCGCAAGGTAGATGCCAGGACCGAACAGCGAACCAAAGGCTGTCCCGGCACCTGAGAGCCCATGTCAAACTTCAGACGCTCAGAAGCAGCCGTGGCCCACAATCAGAAAGGACGCCTCTCCAGAACACTCGTACAGCTCTAAGACAGTGTGGCGATTCTTCTGAAATACTCCTACAGATAGCTGTTCTCTTTTTTGTGCAGCTTCTTCTGTGGGACATCCGGCTTTCAATCTGGCCGTGGTCCCATCTCGTCGCACTTCAAGGCACGGGTCAAGTCGAAGTTGGCGTCTGTAATACCTCATATACTGAACCGCTTGAAGCACAAAATCTGGCTTTCTGCTCCAAGCTTGTGCCTGGGTACAGACTATGAAGGAATGTTGCTTTGACGACCTGATGCTGCAACGAGGGTGAATCAAATCTTCTTGGGGCGAATGATGATGGTGATGCTGACCGTGATGGGAACAGACAAGGAGTCAGGCTAGTCATGGATGGTGGCCAGCGTGCTGCACACCTCCAAATCATTACTGCCTTGAGAACGACGGGATGCCCTCAGCCGATTCCGGCTTGCAGCCATGCCAGAGGTAATGCTCATTGATCTTCGGGTCCACAGGGTTCTCCTGCTGGAGCTCTTCGATCAACATGCACACAGTGGGTAGTCAACTCTGGTGGCTAATTTGACTTGACGGCATCGACTGTGCCACAACTCAATGTGCACCCATCTCCGCTTGTCATCATGACAACTAACTAATCTTCTCCCCTGATCACAAGACCCTAGCACCTGAATTTCAGCATTCTCATCATCATATGATAGGGGGAACATTTATCATTAGAGGGTCGGAGTTCTAGTTCTAGGTCGAATGGACTGGTCGAACTTTACACCTTCCTATAGCTGTTCCTATATGGGTGACAGGGCACTCGCGCAAGGCTCAGATGGCTAGCAAGCCGATCTTAGATGCCACTTCTGTTACGAGCTGTAGGCAGAGCACCTGACATCAACCGAAAGCTCGCCCATCAACAAACAGATAGAAATGTAAGCCTGCTGCCGCAAGACGTTGCGCCCGAAACCCGAAAACCTGAAACTAAAGCCAAGCCCCTAAGCCCCTGAAAACTAATCTCTGAAGTCCCAAGTCCTTCATGCGCCCGACACCAGCCAGAGGGACAGCCATGGTCTTCACATCCCAGGCATCTCCAATCCTGATCCACTATGTTGGATTTCGGAACAGGTTATATGGTGTAGGGTCTTAGGGTTTAGAGGTTGCATGATTCAGGATGAAGGAGGCTACTTAGGTGCCCCTCTCATAAGTAGAGAGCGGCCTTTGAAATCACTTCCCTGCTGTGGCAACCCCCCCGACCATTGGTATTGCCACGCTTGCCATCCAAAGGGTGGGAATTAGCATCCCAAGACGTTTGCCTTGGTCTGATCCTTTCAGAATTTCATGACTTCCACAGGCAATACCTGCAAGATGCCACGGATGCACAAGCATAACCCTCAGGACTTTCCCTTCTTCTGAAAGCCGAAACCTCAAACCCTCAAGACAAGCAGGGTAACTTGATAGCTATTTGACGCCCAGTGTCGCCATGTCAGGCGTCATACCGGAGGAGATCTCGGAGCGCCGCGCACGGTAATTCACGAACACCTCGACACATCGCGGGAAAACAGCTAAGGCTTTCCGTTAAGGACTTACACAGTTTGGTGGCAAGGGCTTTGCGTCTGTGGCTTGAAGTATATTATACTCAGCAAGAGAAATGGTCGCAATTCACCACAGGGGTGCTTTGGCGGGCCAGCGCTGGCAGGCATGTGGTCTAAAGAAAGAGGGCAGCGAGCAGCTAACGACGGAGGAAACCTTATATCACATCTAATTAGGCACAGGACATGAACACGCCCCTTCAGAGCAGCCTGCACCGACTGCTTCTGCACGTCACTTGCATGATCAACGTGAGAGTCCACTGTCCGCCTCTGCGTTTTGTACGTAGATCACCGACATGACCTGCGGGAGGGTAGTACAAGCTACCGGCGCGAGCCACTGAGGAGTCTCGGGCTTCGAGCAACGGATGAAAAATAATTACCTCTCTGTTGTTTTTCATGTATTTGTGCATTTTACGCGGGAGCTTTATGTGGTGTCGAAATGTAGGGAGGCTCCACATAAGAGATCAATCTGTTAGGACGCTCTCTGCGAGAGCTCAACAAATTGATTGCAATACTGAGAAGAGAAAAACCAAACATACGGGCTGCAATAATGAAAACAATCATAACAACAGTGTTTGAAATGAGACGAGTACTACGAAACATGATAACGACAGTAAAAGAGAGCAACAAACGAGCAAGAACGGTATTAGCAAGAATAATGATGAGAAGGCCTCCGTAAATAGCAATAGCAATAATGACTGGGGTAACACACGGCCAGCGTACTAATAATTGCGAGGCATGAATGATGATGAGAAGAAACAGGTTGAAAAATGGGATTTTGAATGGTGTTGTATGGCCCAGTCGTTGCATCCATTTCAAAAAACAAAGCGGAGGTGCTGGGGCGGGGCTATATGCCCACTTGCACAACATGGACGGACATGAGAACCTGCAATTGATTGCCAGGCGTTCTGCGATTTACTAAACATTGCTTTGATGTTTCTCGCAAGGACAGAGCCGATGAAATGATGATACTAACGGTAATGCGGTACCACTTGTAAAGCTGAAAATGGGATGAAAACTTACACTGAAATTCATGATAAGGGAAAGAGCAATGATTGCGGCACCGGAAGGACAATGTTGTAGTGATACTCATGGCAATAGAAGTCATGATAACAAATTGCGAATAGTATAATAGTACTATTAGTAGGGGTAATAAGGAAAAAAGAACTTAAGTAATTGTAATAATAGCAATAACAACAGCAGTAAGACTCGTAATGAAATACAGAAAGTAATCATATGAGCAACTATTTATCGTAACAGTAATAGAAAGAATATTGAGAAGACGAATATACACATTGGTGATAGCCTGTAGTTACTATCAGAGTAATCGTAACAGTAGTACATAGTCGTAACATCAATAAACGGAAAGGGTGAATATTTCAGAATGAAGGTGGCGTAATTTAGAAACCAGAAGGAAGCCGTTGAAGACAAGAAACCGAGAAGTCAGGAAACCAAGAAGCTGCGACAACATGAGGCCAGGAATCCAAAAAAGAAGCCAGTTAGGCCAGAAAAAGTAAGCCGCGGAGCCTGACAAGCCAACAAGTTAGGTAGCCAGGAAGGAGTCCAAGACACTCCAAACCGACAAATAGCACAAACAAAAATACCTAAGCAACTAGGATTGCCTTTGAGCAATTGGCAGTTGGAACAACGTGGCATCCCATGTAAGGCAGACTGAACAAAGCGGTCACCCAAAAACAAAGTTTACTGAATCCTACCGAACTCAGTAAATGATCACGCACGTTCACGTCTAACCAAGAACGCCATGGTCATCGTACATGGGCACGATTTAGGCTTGAGAATCTTAAGTCCGGAACCGCGTGCCTCGTCTGTAGCAGTAACATCTAGGCAATTTAGCATCATGGCATTCCTTCTGGAGGGCCAAAACACAAGTGTCCTTCCGCCATGTCCCCAATGAGTTTTGCTCAAGTCGTAACTCGTAACCTAAACAGGGAAGGCCAAAGCGCCACCATGGCTATCAAACGTTGCCGTCGTTGCTGAACAAAGAGGACTTTCAAAACACCCGTTTCCTGAACTCTGCTGGAGTTTTGCTGGCATGCGTCCAAGACCAAGATGCAGAGAAACCCAACAGCCTGACAATCAAGGCAAGGCTTCAACCTCTGACTCCAAGCCCCACCACCCTCAACCCGAGACCCTTGATCAACAAATCTCGCACATGCAAATGAAGCTCAAATGGTGACTTGCAGATTGTGGGGTCCATTTCATGTCCAGCTTTACAGTGCAGCCGTAGAGGTATGCGCAGTGCTGAAGGCAAAATCGGCAGAAGTAGAGCAACCCATCAACCGATTAAGCAACTCCCCAAGCCTCAAACTACAGACCCCTAAAGCTTAAACCCCAAACCTTCAACCCCCTAAACTGCAATCCTAAAGCCATTGATCAGGCCTGCAGCCCCTTGGCCACAGGCTCGGTTCCTCTGTCCCTGGTACCTTTGCTGAGATTTCCTACATGGGGGTTTTCATATATCGGTGCCCATATAGACTCCACTGCATTCTAATGCAGGCTCCATAAAAAGGACCCCAGTTTTTGGAAAATCACTCATGGGCCGTAGCTTAAAAACGAAGGAAGCATGTTGGATGGCTTAAGCCTTCAATCCTAAACAACATTTTGTAAGCTTTAGGGTTGGACACTTTGAAGTGAGCTGTGCAGCGGAAGGACAACTTGAGAAGCTATAGGGCTGTGAAAGTCAGGAAGTTTGTGGCTGAGGATTGAGGGTGATTTCGCCAAGCCGAAAAACGAAAGATCCGGGCTTCAATGCAGAAACGAGTTTCATCCATTGCAGATATCCTTCAGTCTTGGTCTTACTCTGGAACTCCGTGGTTTAATCAGAGATCCCGCTGGGCAACAACATGCATCTTGATTCAGGGGGTAGGACATGGGTAGGACTGTCGGTTTGCCCTTATCTGCTCCCTGTTCATACGTTCATGGGCATTGTTCCTGACATCTATGTTGGTCTTCCGGTTGCAGCTGTTGCTGCTGCTGTTGTTGTGGTTGTGGTTGGGGTTGTTGTTGTTGTGGTAGTGGGTGTGATTGCGGTGGCGGTGGCGGTGGCGGTGGCGATGGCGGGCAGTGGCGGTGGCGGGCAGTGGCGGTGGCGACGGCACCGGTTGCGGTGGCGGTGGCGGCGGCGGCGGCGGCGGCGGCGGTGGTGGTGGTTGTGGTTGTTGCTGTTGCTGCTGTTGTTGCGGTCGCGGTTGCGGTTGCGCTTGCGTGGTTGTGGTTGTGGTTGCGCTTGTTGTTGTTGTTGTTGTTGTTGGTGGTGGTGGTGGTGGTGGTGGTGCTGCTGCTGCTGCTGCTGCTGCTGTTGTTGTGGTGGTTGTGATTGTTGTTGTTGTTGTTGTTGTTGTTGTGGTGGTGGTGGTGGTGGTGGTGGTGGTGGCGGCGGTGGCGGTGGTTGCGTTGGTTGCGGTTGTTGTTGTTGTTGTTGTTGTTGTTGTCGTTGTTGCCGTTGTTGTCGTTGTTGTCGTTGTCGTCGTTGTCGTCGTCGTCGTCGTCGTCGTCGTCGTCGTCGTCGTCGTCGTTGTTGTTGTTGTGGTTGTCGTTGTCGTTGTCGTTGTTGTTGCTGCTGCTGCGGCGGTGGCGGTGGCGGTGGCGGTGGCGGTGGTCGTTGTGGTTGTGGTTGTGGCTGTGGCTGTGGCCATGGCCGTGGCCGTGGCGGTGGTTGTTGTTGTTGTTGTTGCTGCTGTTGTGGTGGTGGTGGTGGTGGTGGCGGCGGCGGCGGCGGCGGTGGTGGTGGTGGTTGTGGTTGTGGTTGTGGTTGTGGTTGTGGTTGTGGTTGTGGTGGTTGTGGTGGTTGTGATGGTTGTTGTTGTTGTTGTTGCTGCTGCTGCTGCTGCTGTTGTCGTCGTTGGTGGTGGCAGCGGCGGTGGCGTGGTAGCAGTAGCGTGGCAGCAGTGGCCGCGGTCGGGCGGCATGGGGTGGGGGCGGCGGTCTGTTATCGCTGTCGTCGTTTCTCCTGTTGCCCGTATCGATGCCACCGGATATACTCATGGCATAGATCTCCCAGGGTCGTGTTCTTTTATCATCTTATTCTGACTCTGCAAAGCTGCGTGTACGGCCACCATGGCCGCCCCAACCCCAATAGGTGGCATTCACCTGGGCGTGGGCTTGTGAAGCCACGGGGGCTGGTAGGTCGAGGTCCAACCAGGATTTGGACGTCTGACCTGAAGTTCTGAGTTATTAGCAGTGAGGTACTATCTAATTTGGCAGCTTCCAAAGAAATATCTTTTATGGTTTTTGGCCAAGCCAGGTTTCAGTTGCAATGCTTGTCATCATGCAGGCCACATCCTCACACCAACAATGCTAGGATATCCAGCACTGATCGCTGGCCTCCATTGAATTTGGAGTCTCACTCAAGCATGGAAGTCTCATACCAACTGGGTTTCCTGATCTCCACAGCATCCCGTCATTTCTACGAAGATACCCATGCTCTGCAAGTAATTACTTCAGTCCTTGGTGCCTGCACCTCTGCACTTGCCAGCATCATGGACATCATGCTGCCCGAAGCGTTGGAACAAGAACAACAGCAAAAGGTCAGAAATACTCTCTGCACAGAATTGAGTGAGAGTCCGAGAAATTATTCTGATGCACGCACCAAACTTCACCAAGGAGCCAGGTCCTGAATCCTCTTCAGCAGCTCTGAAGCCGTCTCTTCATCCTGCGCAGTCTTCCCATAGAGTCGCTAGGTGGTCAATATGTGCACACAACAAAAAATCTCAAAGCAACCGGAGGCAGTGCGCATTGCAGTTCTTCCGTATTTGTCAAAAATCAGGGCAAAGCACCAAGTTCCCGTGAAAACAGGAAATCACCGTTACACCCCTGTACCTCGGAACCCTTGCTTGCCTTCTTCAATAACCTGGCCGCATCTGTCCCCGCCATGCGCTCCACCACATCCCACTCCTGAGAGCACTCCAAACTGTTTAGAATTTAGGGCATTTAGGGTTTAGTTTAGGGCTTGGGGTTTAGGTTTAAGCGTTTGAGGTTGCGAGACAGACGCCATAGTGTAGAGCTGAACGCAAGTTCTCCTTTGAGCTGCCACGCAAGGACCAACCTGAATGTTCGCAGTCACAAAATGTTCATGTGCTCTTCTGGCGCTTGGCCCTAAATGGGTGCTTCCAAAAATGGGGGGGAGCTCCAAATGTCATAATCTTTCCCCAGATGGGCCCAGACTCGGCAGGCAAACCCATTCGGGCCCCCATGCGATGTGCTGCCTCATTGACGATCCTGCAAAGCTGGGAGCTCACGGATGCGCCACGGTATCTGAAGTATCATTTTATCTGTTCTGAGCTCATCATTGATTGTTGCTGTGGTTGCTGCTCTTTCGGCTGACTTGTTGCAATGAATGAAAAATGTGGGTGGGTACTAAACGTGGTCAGGCCAGCACTGTGCGGGCTATTACGAGCAGTTCTGGCTCTAATGCTCGAGGCTCTTGCTCAATATAACCATTTAGTTTGATGGGAATCTTCACATAGTAAAAAACCACCTCGCATGTGCTTTCTCGCCTGGCTCCATACTGGAGCTTACACACCTAGACTGAGGGTCACCTGTGGCTCTGAATCGCAGCCTGTCGCTGAAGCAGGGAACACGCGCAATAAATGACGAAACGCTGATGGGCCATCTGGGCAAGAAGTGGAAAGACTCTTTATCTAAGCCCTCAGACTCTTCATCCTAATCTTCCCCACATACAGCCAAAACAATGGCGACAGCTATGATCATGAAAATCTTGAGCCTAATAATTATGAGGATCACGTCGACAGCGATGATATGGCAACGACCCAGATCATCAGGATGATGATCATCACAAGCACCAGCATCGAAATTTCATCCCTCACGCTCAACCTCCTCACTATCCAGGGGTCGGCAATCCTCAGAATGGTAGCGTTGATGACAAAAACAAGAAAATGAAACAAACATCCTGATCATTTAGAAAACATACCCTTTCTCAATGAGCAACCACAAACCTTGGGTTGTTGCGCAAGCTGCCTTGCCCACAATGCCACACACAAAATCCCTACGAGTATATACAACCTTAGGTAGGCCCCGTAAACCCTTGAAATCCTATACCTACATGATACCATCAGGAGCAACCCAAGGCCCAGCGACCAACCCCAAGACCCGGAGCTGACCTGGCAGCTTTGTCGGCGAGGTCATCCATCTTCTCCTCGAAGAGGGTTTGGGGCTCAGAATTTGGGAGTTCAGGGCTTAGGGTTTGGGGGCCATAGCGAAGATAATAAAGCTGGGGTGTGCAGGATCAGAACATACGCGAGTAGAGACTGTGATGGATAATCTTTCTCATTCTCCAGGTATCTACTTAACTCTGAAACCCACAGTCAGGCAGGGAGTCCAGCCTCAGGAAGCATGCCCAAACTGGCCAGAAAGAGCTTATGGGCTGAATCCCCTACGTGATCACTCCAATGCCCCTTCAAACATGACCCGTTGTTTGTTTACAGGACCTTTTAAACATGACCCAGTTTAGTTTTTAGGTTTAGGGTTTAAGGTGTACTCCTACCCAAGCACTCCTTCCGAGCGCGAATCTCGACGGCTCGCATAGTGGCCAAGTCATCAGACACCTGCTCGGGTTTAGGGTTTAGGGTTTAGGGGATAAGCCCTAAACCCTGAACGGCCGGGCTTCTGGCTTGCAAGCTTGGTTAGCGGGATCTCAACAGAATCCATACTGTAACATTGTGAAAAACTGAGAGTGAAGTCCACATGGAGATGAACCACTGCTGAGTCAAAAAGAAGATAACGACAGAGGGATATTTCATAACGGGAAGTGACCATCACCGAAATACTTGTGCCGCACATGCAACCTCAGCAGGAGCTCAAGTATAAGAGTGAGCACCAGAATCATTTTGGGAAGTTCCTAGCGTGCTTAGCGCCCTGGCACCTGTGATCTTTCCAGCGCCAGCTCCATGGTGAGCCGGAGCATCTGGGTGGCTGCAAATTCTTCAATCTGCGTCCACCCACAAGCCTCTGGCAGATCAAGACATGCGTGAGCTCCACACTTCACACCAATGGAAAAATCACTGCAAGCCTCTTTCTCAAGCCCAAATGAAAGCAGTCTGTCTGAATTCTGAACATTGAAGACCTTAACCAATAACTCTGAGCCGCCAATACCTACAACACACACACCTTTTTGAATGTTGAATGATGTCTGATTGGTACGCAAGTGGGAACAAACCGACATCTGCGAAGCCAAGCAGGTATGCTTTGTACCTATGGCAAAAAAACTCAAATCCCTATCTATCCCGTGCATAACCTCATTTACCCCTACATAGCCATAAAGGACCCAAAATGCCCGCGCATATGTACCCCTACATGACTACACCCTAATAGATGCCCCAAAATTTCCCTACCAATTCCGGAGGTACCCCTCTACCCCACGATAGCTAGTTCCACCAGGCCTTTGCAGAGCTTTGCAGCGCGGCCGTGGCGGCCACGGCCTCATCACCGCCCAGCGCCGCGGCACGAGAAAGCTCTGCCTGGCTAAACGGGGTCTCTTGGGAGTATACAGGGATTATGGGGCATGTTGTAGGGTGTGTATGGGGATCTCTGAGACGAGCTTCCAGTCAGAGCCTACTTGATGTCTACGGGCCCGTCCTTCACCCAACCAGATTGGGCTCTCTTTTGCAGATCCCTGTAGTAAGGAGAAATTTGGGGCCCCAACGTATGGCCACTACTGTAGTCTATAACCCCATAATACAATAGTTTCCATTTTCTTTTCCATTATCCCTATATTACCCCAACATACCACACAAACCCTAGTATACTATGGGAGTTTCCATTTTATTTTCCATTATCCTTTGTAACCCAAATATAACCCTAACATAACCCTGGTATAATCGAGCAAACTTCTCCCCGGATGCCTCCGCCGCCTCGATCACCTGCCTTGGCCGAGCCAACGCAAGCATAGTCTCCCTGATATAGATAGAAAATAGTATAAGATAGTATAATGTAGTCTATTAGGGGATATTATAGCCCCCGTTAAGTAAAAAGAATATGGGATATATGGGGATCTTGATATACTATACCCAAAGCCATATCATATCTACTTCAGGCGGACTATAGCTCTAGTAGCTCCGCCATGATAAAGTACACTGCATAGTCGAAAAGGAGAAAAGGAGGTAGAAAAGTTGCTGCAGCCTATTGGGGCGTCTTCTTTTTGCTGCCATCTTCTGCAGAAATTCTGCTGTAAGTAGCAATGAACATGACTGACAGTCTTCGCTAGGCCCCTTAACTTTGCAAGCAGGACAAGGCTTCTTGCAGTAAGCCCAAACTGTGCAGGGCAGAAATCCCCCCACACTCCCCCTCCAATATTAAATACTCCCAAGATACTATAACATACAACAAATGGGGCGTATCTAATATTAGGGAGGTGGGGGGGTTAATATTAGGGGAAAGGGATTAGAACATCCCCGCTTCATCCAGTTCAGTAAGGTACCAGGGCAGTGGAGCAGATATAGCTTTCAACCAACCAATTGGTGCTGGCAATCAAGTTCTGAAACTTCGTCTGGTGGCCATATTCATCCTGCCCCACGTTCTGAAGACTTTGCGGTATGGAAGATGCACAGCGAAATTCATGCGCTCCGTAGGGAATCCGACAATGTCTTTCTGCCACAAGATTTGGCCTTGTTCCGCAGAGTTGCCTTGCAGACCTTTGGCCTTTGTCATTGCGGTTTGTACTCTGGGCGTTAACTTCGCTCTGGCGGCAATGCCTGCTAGGAACAATCGGCTGTCGGGGCCAATGCCCAAACAGCAGGAAATCACAAATAGCAAAAGCTCCACTGGCAAAATACTTCTTAGTTCATAAAAGGATACCATGCCCTGTGTGAGCATCCTCAACAGATTCGCAAAGCCGGGAAATGAACAATTTAAAAGCTGGCGTTGTCCGTACAATCCTTGTTCCCTAAGCCCACAATCCCACCCAAAGATGGAATCCTCGAAACTAGGGTCCCCCAGTATACCCCCAAATCAGCATTGGATCCTGATACAAGGGGACCGACCAAGAATTTCGGAAAGCTGGGGGCGAGGCCTGGCCACTTCCTCCAGGCCGTGTGACAGGGCCGTGCGATGCACTGCAGCCAGCCCTGCCAGGTCAGCGTCCTGAGAGACTTCGGAAATTCCCCAGAACCAGGCTAGGGTTTGTTAAGATTTTGGGGCTCAGGGGTAATGATTTCAGAGTGTAAGGTTACCAGAAAGATTAAGGGTGGAAACATAAGTGTCCATGAGCTGGTGCTACCAAAAACAAAGTCTGTGCACGGATTCCTAGATGTCTCAAGATATGACGCTACGTCTTCGTGCCCTCATATTCATGATGGCCAGGACCTGCACAGCCGTGCGTTGCCACGGTGGATAAGGGGCTGGCAAAGGCCATAGACTAATGCACATGAACAACACTCGTCCTTCCAACAGCCATAGAATCATCCTGAACAAACAGCAAGGAAAGCAATAAGGATGATGAAGAACAATGATACGGGTGGCACCCACAAGAGACATGAACAAATAATTGCTGTATATCATGCTACTGAAAATGACAAAGGAATCACACTGTGAACACAATCACAAGAACTAGTCAACATCCGCCCTTTAACCCCGGCGCCAAGCCCCCAGCAACTGCGGCAGCGCTAAGCCGTGCGAGCAGAGCTTCGCCATAGAGGGCACCGTGGATGGTCTGCACCTGATAGGAAATATCGCCAAACAGCAGTAATTGAAAAGAAGGTATGGTCAAATTGTTGGTTAGGAAGGACTTCTTAAGCTTTTGGCGTGATACCTGAGAAGGATGAAAGTAATCCACGAATTGGAGTACCCAGTACACAGGAGTTCTAGGGGGCTCTCATGGCCCTCCCAAAGACCAGAGCAAGGTCCTGGATGACAAAACAAAATCAAAGGGCCCACTTGTCAGGCTAACAGATCCCCAGGCTCATTTGGGGTCTGATTGTTGGGAGCATGGGGCGGTGGGGGATCATGGCAAATGTGTGCAAAGGTGCATGAAGTCAAAACGTGGCATTGCGTTTTCAAGATAGTTGCCCACTGTAGTAGTTCTGAACAGTGCAGAAGATTCAATCGGATGGGGTGTGTATCCGTTTCCCTGAACGGGCGTTCACCCTGAGCTCCGCAACCAGCAAGGATCATGTTTGACTATATGGCATCATACCGGCCAAGTCTGTGGGACCTGTTTCTGGAGCATCTCAGAACATAATAACGCCTTTTGCTCACAAACAAACGCTTCTGCACTCAAGCTGAAAGAGAACCAAAGAGTCCGACTGCAGCCAGGACCTTTCGTGCTGCAACCCTTCCTGGAAGCCTCTCTCGTGGGTATGTCGAGCATTCTCAGTAGACAAACTCAATCTCATTTGACTGTGCTGCAGTCGCAGGCATCTCGTTTAACTGGCAGTGACCACAGCGAGTCATCCCACACTTGCGGTCCAACCTCGCGGTAGACGCCCAAATGGTCCATGCCCTTCTCCTGACGAATGCTCTGTATCCTATCATCCCTTGATCCGGCTGGTGAACAAGGTGTTATGAAAAGATTGCCGACCGTTGGCTTCCGGAGAAGGGAGCTCAAGGGTTCAACCACGATGCGGCTCATGTAAGAAGACTTTTCGCACAGCTACATACATGAACATGTCAAGTCTGGTGGCGTCTGCCTCCAGCAAATCGCTACACTCGACCACATCAGCTGCAACTTGACCCAGTCCCGGGCGAAGCGCATGGCGTTTCGCATGTCTGCCTCGCGTCCTGGGGTTGCTGGGCATTATGCCATTGCGCGTTGTAGCTGTAGGAGGTCATGGGGTTGTAACAGCCAGAAAAGCAGCAGCGATCATGATTTACGAAATCCTGTTACTTGGAAGATGTCTCACGACAGCAGCCTGAGACTTGGCTGTGAAGCGGCTCATGAGCCTCTTGAAGGCCCGAGGTAGATTTCACTGCTCAATTGACCTCCAAGCTCGTGCTTACAACCCAAGTTGACGACTTGATTGAAGCTCGAGCCCCAGCAATACGTGCCCTGTGTGACGTCGCGTCCAAAGTTTATTCGTATACAGCAGGTTGACTTCCAAGCTTAAAGCTGCAGAAACCCACGTGGCCGCTGCACAGAAGGGACGTGGGTCACCCAGCTCACCCCTTCCACATGATCTTTCTCCCCCTATGAAAATTACTCACAGCAGAGGCTCCTCTCAAACTGTCAAGCAGGAGGCTCAGCAACAAGGCACACTAGGGATGTCCCAGAGAAACCTATATCATCCAAGATGCCTGACTCGGCAGCTGCCAGCAAACGCGAAGTTACCAGGCAGGACACAACCTGCGCACTTGTTTCAAGCAGGCTCCTGCGTGCATTATGGAAGATCTTCAGACGAACTCCGAAGAACTCTCTCCTGTTTTCAAATTGAAGACTGGAGCACATCAGTTTTTTTCAGGCTCCTCTCGTCCCCCCTTGGGGCGCGAAAGGATTTAAACCTGACTTGTTTGGACAGAGCAACCCAGGTTGCGCAGTGCTGGAATCATCGCACTAGGTCCTGGCTCACGCAAAAACTCCCAAGCGTCAACCCCACACCCTTCACCCTCAATGCCATCAGAGCTCCTGTAAATTATCGAACCCGAAAATTCCACCGAACCACACTGCCTCACGCTTTGCGCTGAGCTCAACCTGCGAACGGGGGTACACAAAGGCTTCTGAGAAGTATGGCGCTTTTCGATGTTCTACGGGTATATGGAGTTTGGGGGTCCGTTTAAGGACTATTCGCTAAAGCAACATACAGATACCTATGGCGTCTATTCACCGTTAGGAGGCAGGGTGCGGAGTCTTCGTTGACGAGCCCTTAAGCCTGTTCCTTAAGAATCCTTTGGCCACACGGCCTCATGGCAAAGCAGAGCATTGACCATAGTCACAACATATCGTCAAGTGGGCATAACTTAACCTATTCCGACGACATAAAGCCGAGCGCAGCAAAACTCACAGCTCATTGGAAGAGCTGCTGTCTACACACTGGCTCAGTAGAAAATTGCAAGATAAACCTTCAACTGCTTCCTACATGGTTCCAACATCGCCCTCCAACTACTGCGCACCTGACTCCAAAAAAAAGCCCAACAGCTCTTTACTTCCTACACACGATCACAATACTAAGCACAAACAACTCCCTACAGCCCGAAACTTGCCTCGCGAGCCCGGATCACGGCTGCTTCCATGGTGGCTTCATCGTTGCTCTCAAGGGCCACAGTCCTTCATATGAGGGTTTCTCAGTATCAGCGGTGCATTTTGGGGGTCCCCACACCGAGGATCCTACTGGATTTTGGGCGGCATGCGGCCGACCCATGTTCAAAAAGATGCGCAAAACCAGAATCTTACAGAGAAAATGAGGCGCGTCTTCCTCTATTATTAGGTCTTCGAGGATACAGGGTAGCCACACTGCCCGTGCCAGCCTGACCGCCATCTCTGCCTAGTCTACCATCACTAAGCTGTCACTAGCCACTTGCGCACCAAGAGGCCCCCACTCACAAAGCAATAGAAATCAACGGAACCTCGCTGAAATCAATCCCCTGTACTCCCCCAGCCCACTGAGTGCCAGCCAAGCTTCAGGTCTGCCTTCAATGCCAAGATCAAGGCTCGGAGTTCTTCATCCCTTTGCTCTCGCAGGCCTGGACACAGCTGACCTATAGCCTCTGCAACCAAAGGCCTGCAGTACCATACAACACCTCTCGTTCCTGCCTAATTGTAAGATGCTTCTTGTCCTCCTCATCCCTCTCATACAGTCCAAACGGGTCAACCTGCCTTGGGAAAGTTCTCTCATAGCTTGCTTGAACACAAATCTTTATTGCGTCAAAAAATTGTTTAGATAACAATGCTTTGAACGTGGGGGAAAGGGTGCGGCTGCCTCACTCAGCCCCCTTCTCCTCCAAAAAATATCGTAAGAAATGCTCCCAAAAGAAATGCTCCATCATTTTTTCAAGGGAGACCTCCTATGCAAGAGTCTGCACCCTGGCCGCTAGACCCCGCTCATCTCTGCAGGCACCATCCGACGTCTCAACACCTCAACCATGGCCACACTCCCTCTCGCCCCAGCAACAGCCTACACCAAAGACCTTACAAACCACTATACTATGAAACCCCAGTTTTCACTTCGTGTAACCACCCCTACAGTGAAGTTCCAGGTGTATCTTAAGCCTGTGTTTGAGCGGAATTCAAGCTTTCAAAACAAAACTCAAAAGCTGCCTGAGACAAACTGGCGGTCCTCTTCATGGTCCTTACTATTGCTATTACTATTGCTATTGCTCTATTACGGCTATTACTACTATTACTATTACTAGTAACCTTTCTATTGCTATTACTATTACTACCAGTACTATTCCTGTTACTATAGTGGACCTTGGGTTTTGCCAGCCTTGGCTAATGGCCAGATCCACACGCGCGAACAGATCATCGATGTACTCCTGGCGCCGGCACGATCAAAACCAACAGTACACCAAGCAACAGCATGAGATCAAGCAAGACCATAATAATAAGATGATGATTCAAAACACGAAAAGGACATTAGTGAGAACAGAAGCCATGACAATACCATCAGGAGAGGACTCAGAAGAGGCCGGGACCTGTCCCAAAGTCTATAGAAGAGCTGCAAAGGGCCTGATCAAGACCCATGCCGCCTGGGTAACGTCTCAGAAGTGCATGGTCACTTCTCGCTTTGAATCCATCTGATTGCAACATGGTGATGACCGGGGGGGTTTTCCAGCTAAACCACCTTCCTCAGCTTCAGATGAGGCGCCGGGCTTGGCGGAAGCCCCTCCGGACTCTCTCCATAATCCACCCAAATGATGACGTCTATGTCAGAGAGGCGGTCTGCCTGCCTCTTCATGGGGTGAGGTGGATCAGCGCAAGGTGAAGGGATTGCCTATGTACGCAAATTATGGGAAACTGCATGGGGATACTTTTGGGGAATTTTGGGGGGGGAGTGTCTTCTGAGTCTCTGGGCTTGCACACCATAAGCAGGTAGGCAAGTGGACCCATCGTTGTCATGGCTTCGTCCTTCATGCTGAAATAGTCATGGCTTTTACTGTCATGCATGTGACCATACTCTTTGGTTTCTATTGTCGTAGTAAGAATGACCTTATGCAGCTGTATGTGTGCAAGTGGAATTGGGGATTGGAACATACTCAGCTGGCAGACTTTACCCGGTAGGCCTGGTTTGAACCTCTTGTTTGCATCCATGTCTCTGACGATACCGGGCTACCTCTGATCACTGAAGCCCTGGCCGTGTTTCACCCCTGTGTGCAAGCGCCCTACAGTAAGGATCCGAAGATGCTGCAGGTAAGCGCTTATCCCAAGACATCAACGTAAACCACAAGAGGACTGCCCACGCAGCCTCTCCATTGTCACCCTAAACCCCTCAACTCGAAATCCACATGCTACGAAGAGCCTCTGCTGTCGCTGACTCTGGTCCATCCTGACAGTTGGGTGCTGATTTTTTGTTGGCTGGTTCACTATAGTAACAGTAGTAGTAATCTTAATAAACATAGAAATAGCACTAGTAGTGGCAGTAGTAGTAGTAGTAGTAGCAGTAGTAGTAGTAGTAGCAGTAGTAGTAGTAGTAGCAGCAGCAGGAGTAGTAGTAGTAGTAGTAGTAGTAATAGTAATCATAACAAAAGTAGCAGTCAGTACTAGTACTAGCAGTATTGATAGTAATAGTAATTGTAATAGTGATGGTAACAGCAATAGTAATAGTGATTGTAATGGCAATTGTAATCGTAATAGTGATAGTGATAGAACTAGTAACAGTGAGAGTACTCCTCCGTACCAAGGCAAGGATCACAAGGAGATGTCTCAGCATGGAGGTCCCCTCGAAATTACACACACAAATCTTGAAGAAGCTAAGAGTACTTTTGAGAAGTCGTCAAGATGCTTTCATGCATCACTGGCCTTGTTGGGTGCGCGCTCCCAAGCGTTGTTGGATTTCCAGGGATTTGCGAAAAGGAACCTACGTCGGAGATAGAAGCAAACATGAATTTCCGATGCCGAACCTGGCAGGACCCCTGGTATTGAGTGCTTCTTTCTATGACCATCTAATCTAGGTAGAAAAATCTGAATGATGCCTTTGCAACTTGCCACTGCCAGCAAGCTGCACTACCAGCTTCCAAGCAGTTGTTGCCAGCTCTCGCGATGGCTGCTGACCTGGAGCACTAAGATACACTTGGGCCGAGGCTACCTGGTACTAAACATGTACTTATTGAAGGGCTGATGATGACGACGACGAATGCCATGGTGATGGTGAATGCAGGCGGCCATTAAGATTTGCAATTCGTCCAGACAGAATATTGGATCTCAATCTGTTGCGTCGATTGGTTGCGGCTTGCATGCCCCCGAGCCGCCTGTTTGATGTTGTCCAGACAGTATGCTTGCCGGTTGCGAGCTGCAGCAACACCAACATCACCGACCACGATCACCATTAGACTCCCCATCATCATCATCATCATCCTCATCATCCTCAAGATCCTGGCCCTTTGGACTGTGAACTTCAGAGTTTCCATGCCGGCTTCTGGAAAAGCACGGTACAATTGCATTCCAATGTGAAGCAGGTACAGGTTGCCTTCAGTCCTGGCGTCACCTGATGGCTGAGTGTGGTGACCCCATGCCTGTGAGGGCCTGGAAGCGAAGCTGATGAAAAGATGCGCCGCATCACCTTTTTGAAATTGCTCTTCTTGCCAAGCAATTGCGCCATGTACCGTCTGTTCGAGGAACCACCCCATGTGCAGCACAGGTGTGTGGCAGAATTCGGACGCGATGTAGCCTCAATACCCCCCCCAAGCTGACCAAAGCGAAGACAAACAGGCAACTTGCAGCGTTTGGAGTTCTGCAGTTGAGCGTGCAAGAGGTTTGTGTTTTCGGCTCCCACTTTCCTTCCTATCACAGATGTTGTTATAGAACTGTAGTCCCCAAATCCTCCTTCAGCCCAGGCTGCCTTCAGAGAGCATTAGCCGCGCTGGGCCAGCTGTAGGCTCCGTGTCCTTTCAGACCCCCAAAAATACTGGCAGGATATCAAGTGTAAATGAATGCCTTCAGTTTTCAGGCAAATCTCAGGAGTGAGGCCTTCTGTTTCAACAGAACTCTACTTGACCAGATGATGAACATTAATCCCTTCCCCCTAAAATTGCCCCCCCATAAAAAAAATGGGTTCCCCGATCTGAAATCTGACCCCAAGACTAGTTCAAAAGGGCCAAGACTAAAGTTAGTTACGGCTCGGATCTTCTGATGAGGGGGGGTCCCTGAAAATGACTCAAGGATTAGGGATCTCCTTGATTTCCTAAATGTTGATTGTTGTTGAATGGCTTCTATACAGGAAGGCATATAAAATCTGAATGCGATTTTAACTGGTTGTTTATTATGTTTCTAAATCGTCTCTAATTCGATTCCAATGAGCTTTGACATTTCAATTGATTTTAAGCAGATTCTAGTTAGATTTCAAGTAGATTTTCAAAAGATTTTGCTTAGTTTGATTACGCTTCTAAATTAACTTGACACGGTTCCATTTGGAGTTTAAATAGATTTCAATTGCTTAATTTGATTTTAGTTGATTTTATTACGCTGTTAATGAGATGTACTCGAATTCTACTCGATTTAATTAGATCTCAATAGGGTCTCATTATAGACCCCCATGGCGCTTGGGTCGTATGATAAATACGCCCCAAATATTAAATACGAGTCGGAGTACATACATCAGGAGGGAGGGGCGACGTTTAAATGGGTGGAAATGATAAAATGAGCATGAACTTTCCTAGGGAAACTCCAGCAAGTGCTGATGAAGAGCGTGCTTTGCTAGAATGTGTCACTTGCTTCGGGAGTTGTAGATTCGTTCGATACTTTGGATATCTTGCAATGCAGACATGATGTGGGCAAGTACCTGTCACATTTTGGGAGTTCTGACCCCGTTGACGCCTCAGCATTCTCTTGGTAAAGTCTAAACAAGAAGAGTGCAGAATAGTGATGACAGTACGAGTAGTAATAACATGTCACTTTCGGTAGCAATACAAGCACAAAACCTTACTCAGATCTGGAAATCCCCATTGGCAAGCAAACTTTGATCACTTTGTAACCCGGGCTTTATCCCGTTGAAGAAGTGAATCTGGGGTACTTCTGTTCACGTAAGCCTTCTTCCTACGTCGGTGCTACACTTCCTGCCAGAAACTTCTGTTTCACCTCTACGGAAATTGCTACCCAACCCCAAGCATGCTCTGCATCATCAGCAAATCCCCACAGCAGCGTAATCACTGTAAAGCTACACCTTCCCCTACTTATACCTAAAAATAGCAGTTAGCACAGACACACACGCACACACTCACACAAACCGCACCCTGCCACCAAGAACGCCTCCTAGTATGTGTCGTCGCTACAAAGGACATCTTTAAGGGTAGGCATGCGTTTACTGTTGCAGAAAAGGGGTTCATGAAACTGGATTGACCAGTCCTGAGTCCTGACCCCTAAGATGCAAAAACTTGTTGCATCCAGTCTGGATGTGACAGCCATCAGGACCGAACCCTCAATTCCGAATCCGAAAGCCTGAGCTCCACCAAAGTCCCATGCATGGTTTTGGTGGCAGGTTTCTCGAGAGGGCAGCGGCCGGCGGGCAACCAGGGAATGCTCAATGACTTCCTGGCAGACAATTGCGGATCTCTCAAAACGAATTCTGGTCCAATTTCAAAGCAAAGGCCTTGTTGGGATATATACAGCCGGGTTCAAGCTTCAGGGATTGGGGCTTCTCGACAACATGCGTCCCTCTTTTTGGGCCCAAAAATCCGGGACCATTCTGTTGTAGGCGCGTGTATGGAGGCGATACAAGTTCGAAGTTCTCGTCTTCACAGTGTACTTAATGAGTGGTTGGGCTTGGGGCTTGGAGGTTTAAACTAGGGCATTCATCAGCAGTGAGTTTCTTGCATCCGGTACTCCGTAATTTGGTGACGCTCGCTACGATTGCAGTTGTTTTTGCAGTGCAGCCTGTCTACCAGTGCGCCATTGCCCTCTTTACACCAACACCATCCATTCTTTATCTACCCAGTAGTCTCGAAGGCCACATCTTCCGGAGCAATTCTAGCCCGTTGCACATGGAATTCTGCAAGACCAAAATCATCCTGCCGGCTCCCTAACTTGATCCCTACTGAAGACCAACTTCAGAAACACTTGGCTTCAGTATATTTCGCTCCCGAG
Organism: Symbiodinium pilosum; assembly: GCA_905231905.1. Classification (NCBI taxonomy): domain Eukaryota; class Dinophyceae; order Suessiales; family Symbiodiniaceae; genus Symbiodinium; species Symbiodinium pilosum. Next base: position 58,586 of record CAJNIZ010009402.1, read on the forward strand.
TGAGCCGAATCCTCCTGATGCCCTGGACTTTTCTTGTGCAGACTGGGGATGCAAAATGATGCAAGGAACAAATCCCAATAGCGGTCCCTAAGTACATCATGCTACCCAATGGTATAAACACTTCAGTCCACTGCCCCATTCCCTACCAAGCATCAAGTAAACAACCTTGAGGCTGCCAAGTGTCCGTCAACCCCCACTCCACTGGCTGGCGATCAGCAAAAACCTCGCACGAGCTGCTTGCCTACGTACACTTGCGGACCTAGACAATAGGATTTCAGGTAAGTAGCACATCTTGCAGTCCTATGGGCACGCATGATGCCAGGAACTCTTCAATCTCTTGTGGTAATCAAGCTTCATGCAGCTGTCCGTAGTTAGTCGGGCTCCACACTAATTGTGCGTGATGCCACTTGAGCACTTGTAGCAGACAAGCGAGCAGCTATTGCCTCCTGTGGCTTAGGGCGGGCATTCTCTTCTATACCGCAGTCGCTGCAACCTTTTATCCGAAGGAGGCTTTACCAGCTATTGCTTGGGATACAATAGCGACGATATACTGTGAGCAGCAGCATTAAGGCTGATTGAACAAAACAAAGTTGCAGCAATACCGACCATTCACGATGCTCTATGCCCTAGATACGCTCAAAACACACCTAAAGGCTCTCAAAACTGAAGTCTCTCTGGCATCCCTAAAACCCTACAGCCCAAAACCTAAAACCCCACACCCAAATGCCCTCCACCCTTATTACACTCCTCCAAAAAAACTATAACTCAAAAAGGGGTCGTACAAAGACTACAGTCCTTCTAAAACTGTAATCTTTTTAGACCAAATATTACATTTGAAATTTCCTAGGGTTATACTATGGCACAACTATTTCTAAGGAGATTACAGAAAAGGGGGCTATAGCAAGGTCCATGTTCGCGCGCACGTAGCCTCGAAGGCGGGAATCGCCAAGGCGGTGCTGACAAGCGAGGCGATGTGGCGGCGATGGCTTTCCCTGCCATCATCCTACTGGTGCTTAAGGGTTTTCACGATTATTCATCCTGCTGGTGCATAAGGATTATGACTGCCAATATTTCCTACTATTAGTACTAGTACTGCCATCATTACTGTTACGATGAAAGTAAGCATGAACTAAGGGTGCTCAAGGGTTCAGACTATTAGTATTCCTACTATTAATACTAGTACTACCATTATTACTATAAGTATGGAAGTACACATGAACTACTGGTGCTCAAGTAGCGTGCCTTTCAAGTGGGTTATAGCGGTTATATAGGGCGTACATAGGGTTTAGGCCCAAAATTAGGGGTACCCTTTTGGGGCTCTCAAAGGATTGTATAGCATTTTGGGGTCTATGTTTGGGTCCCTCTATTTTGGAAAACTACAATGTAAACGTTTCCAACATGTAATGGTGATCAAAAATGTTCATGTAAACGCTGTGCCTGCCTTAGTACACTACAGGAACCCCTCTGAGAAAAGGACCCGTTTTTGAACGTGTGAGGTATGGTGGAGGTCCCAGTTCAAAGGGGGGGTGAGATTGGAATAAGGCTTCACGTGGCTATACATACATTAAGCCCTCATGGGCCCCTTTGCTCGTGATGTCCTTCTTCCCTTAAACATATGAGGGGGAGATATTGCAAACATGGTGGCAAGACAGAGACCTAGCAAGAACATTCTACAATAGGAGAGCTCTGCAAATCATAAACCGTATCCTGTGTCCTGTGAACAGAGATGCTCATTGTAAGGAATCCAAAGCTCAAGATGTCCCCAGCTGGCTGCTTTGATTCCTCTACGCCAAGAAGACGCATGTGCCTGGAATTTGGCAAGCGGGGGAAAGCATGCCCAACTACTTATGCAAACGACCTTTTTGGCAATGTTATGCATGGCATCCGAGCCCTCATCTAATGGGCCCTGCCTTGGACGCCTTTAAACCCTTGAGTTGATTTCAACTTTGCGGAGAGCCCTCTTCGAACTTCATGCTTCAGGGGTGGCGTGGATGAGACACGCAGCCTGGCAGGGGTAAGACTATCAGACATGATTTCTGAGTTCCTCTTACTACACGTCGCAAACAGAGTTCCTATTGCAAATCATCCATCCGCACTCACTTTTCATGCGACGGATGGCACAGCTGTGGAATCGCTTCCAACTACGCCGCAGGGCATTGTGTCTCAGCGAGCCGTCCCCTCTTCGAATTCTGCTGCAGAGGGATGTTGGCAAAAAGACATGCGCTTGTAGTCATCACTCACTAAGCTTCTTTAGTACAAGGTGAATCGGCTCGCCTGAGACCGCATCTGACAGCTGGATCCTGAAGTTCTTGTCCAGCCAGGCCAGAAGACAGAACAGTGGGAACATTGAGAAACCGCATATGGCAGTGGTTCGTTCAAAAGCGCGTGTAAGATCCTTGTTGGAGGGACCCCTGGAATCCAAAGGTGACCCCTGGAATCCTGATAAGGGTACTCTGTTTTTGAGAAACCCCCTACATGCTTTGCATCAGCAAAGGACCTGCGATGGAAAGTGCCCAGCCTGCGCGAATCACACGTATGCATCTCGTCTGTGCATGGACCTTCTTAGCCTGGCGCCAGCTGTAGCGAACATACTTCCTTGCCAATCGCGTCCCCCCAGTATTCACCCTCCCGGAAGTAAAAAGCTTCTTGGCCAGAACCCTGAGCTTGGGTACCTGTCAGAGAGGATATTAATCAGGACACAGGACGACAAGAAGACGCGTAACCAGCTTCCGCATCTGACTCATGTGGGTTGCAGGATCGATCGCTTGCAGTGACAGGACAAATTCTGTTGCCAAAGCCAATACACTTCTATGTTTAAGTTAAACATGGTAGAATCATTGGAAAGGCGCAATTTAGCGGGAAAGTTATAAACTTACCGCCCCTCTCGCAACCGACTTAGGAGGTACTTGCATCTGCCTAGTTGAGAAAGACTTGGCTAACGGCGTGTCTTCCCCCTCATTATGAAATATACCCAACAAGTCCACACATCTTGCGCGGACTTCCGACACTTTCCAGGCACTTCTGCGACACGGATACCTTAGAATCCGCAACATATCGAAGATCGCAGACTGCTGCAAAAGAAGCTACCTGTACAGTTCTCTCGTGCGTACCTCTATTAAGGCGGAACTAGCAGCCACGTCTAGCCCTCGGCGGATATCCCCAAAAAAACACGGCGTACGGACCCTGTAGCTTGAGTTGAGCCCATGAGTGTCCAAAGAAGCTCCTGCATCGGTACTCTGGGGTCCAAGTCAGCACTAAATAGGTAAAAGGATCCTCCAAGGAGAATTGGAAATCGCCAGCCGACGAGGCAGAAGTGAAGGGTCAAAAATGTCAACGATGCCAACCTGCCCACCCCCAAACTGACGTGGCAGTTCATGTGGGTTGCTATACCAAGAACCTTTGCCTTCGATCTGATTGAATTCCTGTTGGGGGGTGTGTGAATTGAGCAGAGGCTGCTTATCTAAACTCGTGCCACTGCGATAACATCAGGAGAAGATGGAGTGGGCGAGCATCTTGGCCTCTCCGGCCTTGCTGGATTGCCGCATTTCTTTCTTGCTGGCTGTCAACTTGCTTGGTCTCTACAAAACCCTGCATTAAAGTATGCCAAACTTCAGCTGGGTGTCGGCAGCAAGGGCCCTGAGACCTCCTTCAAATCTTCGAACAGGAACTTGAGGTAGAACAACTGTCGCAGGCTGAGCGCTGTCAATATGCGGCAGCGTTTCACCGATGGAGCTTGACCTTCCAACATCTTCCTCCTCAATGGATTGAAGAGCTGTGACGGAAGGGAGCTTGCCAACTGCGGTGTCCTCTAGAAAGAAGATGATCTCAGGCCGATCTTCAAAGCTTACGCTCTTGCCGAGCAAGTGCGGCATTGAACGTCTGGACTCTCTTCTGCTCGGCGAAGCATCGGTGTCTGCCAACCAGCTTGGCATGGACGGGCTGGAGTTTGATCTGGCGGCCTTCTGTTTGCTTTGCTTGCTTGTCGTCTTTGGCTGCGTGTCGAAATCCATCCAGACTTGCCTTCCGGGCGCCGGTGGGTATTGCCGAGGTGCTGACGGCAAGTGCGGCTCAAATGCGGAACTCATGGAATGATGGAAAGGGCGAGTCACACGGCTTTGCCTGCGATCCCGGTTTAGTAGCAGGTGACAAGGTGCACCTGTAATGCTTCTTGAGCCAGCAAGGGGAAGATGTAGCTTTATGTCATGACATCAGCTGTGAAGCTCCGGGCACCTAGCAGGCAAGCACCAAATGCGCGCCCTGCAGGAAAAATGATGAATTTCTGACGACCCATTCTTCGATCACAGGACCTCACCTGCGACAACCATGCGCCTCCTATGCCTACTGACAAAACACCTGGTTTAGTCTGCAGCGCCTTGTGAGCAAGCAGGTATCGGCATCCAGGGGGTTTGGCAGCTTCTTCGGCATTCTATGGATTGCCTTCCGCAGGGCTTTCTGGCATCTATAGTCCCGGCCGTGCGGCTGCGCGGTAGCTATTCACCAATAATCCTGACGACTGATACGATGCTTGTACCTCTACCTGCGGTACCTTGGCAGGTGGGCACCCATCACGCACAGCATGCTGCCATTGCATGTCCTGGTAAAACGAATCTGGCAGGGAAATCCTACGATCGATGCTCCAGGGTTGCCAACACGACCAGCCTCATGAAGGACTCCGTCAGCGTTGCCTTGAGACTTTGACCTGCCTTGGTCCCGGGTTCGGGGTGCAGGGTTGGGTGTAAACAGGGTTGGAATATTTGAGATACTGCCGGTGTACCGGCGTAGCAGCACTTAGTGCCACCGCAACAAGGAATATCTGTGCTGCTTCCGACATCCTAAACAGGTCCTGTACACATGCCAATACAAATCAGTAATACTTTTCTGGCCAGGGGACTGCTTCTGGTGTCATTAGGTGGGAGGAGACACGATGTGGAAAGTATCGTGCACCACAGTTCCCAGATGAAAGCAATGCGGAGGCTGTCCAAGTGCAATGAAGATACGGAGCTTCGCGGCATTGGCTGCTCGTTGTGCTGCTGCATCCTGTTTAGCAACTAGAGTCTTGAGGTTTAGCGTTTTAGGTCCGGCTGATTTGATGAGCCCAGTGGTCTTCAGCGTGGCTACTGGAAGGGTGTGGGGATCTTCTGCTTCGTAGTATCCGCGCAGGTATGTCAGAACAGCTTTGCTGGCTAAGAACTCACAATTATAACGTCAATAGCACATCGAAACAGCGATGTTACAGAATTCCTGATGGAGCGCGTGGTGAACCTGAAGCAACAATATCTCCCCACCTCGGCCCCGCTGCCCACGGGCACAGACCTGGCCACGGATCGAAGCCGGATTTCACGCCTGGTTCCTGTGTCCTGGGCGGAAGGAATGGATTTAGGTTTCTCTTTAATCCCTCTGAATGTAAGGTAGGGCTTAGGGGTGGGGAGTTGCAAACGACCTCTGCTGGAATGAATGTGCATAACTACACGTGGCAAAGTCGCAACATTCTCTTTTTGTCCAGAAAACTATACAATGAAATTCATCAATGAGCCCATAAAATCTGCTTCTTACTTTGCCTCTTGTTCATACTCTTCCTTCTGCATATGCTGCACAGCCAAACCAGGCTTCATGGGTAGGGTTGAGGATTTTGGGATGCAGGTATGCCCAGAACCCTAGCCTCTATTTGCTCGACGTATCTGGATGCCATGCACACCCTGGTATCAGTTGTGTCTACTCTCTATTTGTGAAAATGTGTTTGCATGCTTCTTCTAACCTTTTTTGGCCGAAAGCCTACATTGGGAAGCTAACTCCTCATCCTTAATGACATCCACATGCGTCCATGATCTTTGAGAATCTGCATTTCCTTGGCGTGTCTGCATGTGCGATTCCTTGCCATCATTTGTCTGTTCTTGGGCGATCTTGCCTTGATATGAGGGACACCCTGAGGATCTAGATCTCATCCACGGACTAGTGGCCAGTGTTTCATGATCAGTCAGGGCATTGTAACACGGTGCTTCTGATAGATGGGGCTTAGGCCTTGGGCTTTAAGCTACAACACTTAGAGCCCCTTTAGGGATTCCCTCTGTGGGTGTCCTTCCAGCACTAAGCAAGTCTTGGGGGCCTGGGCATCTATCAAGCTCAGGGTCGCTTCCTTTTTGAAAAAAACACTCCTACAGGAACTTCCAAAAATCCCGATAACCCATGAACACGATTAGACAGGCTGTTCATACTTCTGACAGATCTCTCTTTGGGACAGTAAGAGCAGCCTGGGGGCGAGGTTGCGTTGGCACAGGCGCTTGAAGTCGATCTCATACTGCCTGCCACTGCTCTTGACCTTTCAGCAGGAAAGGCTTCCCCAAAAAGAAGGACAGGGGCCCATTCTGCCGCTTGCACCTTGGAAGGTAACATGCCGGGCGTCAATATCAAGCATGCTGAGTTAGATCATTGGGAGGTGATTGGGAGGGCCTTCTAAGGACCAGAATTCAGGCTACAGGCCTCATGTGCCTCAACTCCAGACCACATAGACCTATAGTGCACAGCCAGGGGAGCCTGTGGGAACCTTAAGCGGTACATGTAGAAGGTACTACTCCTTAAGACATAAAAAAAACTCTGAGAAACTCCCAGATTGTTTTCTCGGGTCCTCAAGTTTCAGATCCGGACTCTGGATGCCAGCAAGGATAGAGGTTCGATCAATGTTCGTTATCTACTCCCTATGCTCCCCTTGCCCCTACAACGAAAGCCTCCACCCTGAACCCTCCAGAACTGTGGATCCCTGAGCCTGCGTATGTGGAAGTCCGGCTAGCTGGGCAGCTCGCAGAATGTCCTATGAAGCAAGCGAGAAGAGCAATGGTAGGCTGAAGGGTTGGGGTTTGGGATCACGCTCGAGGGCCTGGGTTTAAATAGGCCCCACCTGGAGCTGTATGTTGGAGTGCACAATTGGACGAGAGAGCACCTTCTGTAGCAGCAGGAAGAATGTAAGAAGAAGATGAAGTAGCAAGCATTATTGTTATCTGGACAACCCGGCACCCCAAACGCCTAGGCCTAAACAAGGGGCTGCCGACCTCGGTCCCTTAGTTTCCAGTGGGGCCTGCGCCGAATCCTCAAAAGGTTGCCACTGGTCATCGTCCACCTGGGCATTGGATGTCTTTATGGTTTATCCAGGATGCTTCATCCTATGATAGGCATACTCTCCACCACGCGGGCTCATCCATAATGAAAGCATGAACTGGCACACACGTCACATAGCCGGGGTTCAAGCAGCTACTGCTCGGAAGAGGCCACCCCTGAACCCAAAGCTCTCGTGTAAGCCTTAGACTGGGATATGACACTTAACGTCTCTTGAAACCATATCCTTGAACACGAAGATCTCACCTTAACTCTAAACAATGACGTCTAACTGCAGGCTCCAGTGGCGCGAACCTCCCAAAGCTCCTCCGGAGGAGCAGGCTTTGGAAGGTCCACCTCACAGCACGTGTCTCGGGGCCCTGACATGGGTTCTCAAGAACGAGTTCGTTTGAACCCCAGAAAACTACATATAAACAGAAGAATATCATATGAGGGCCCTCTTTGATGTCATGTACGTTACATCTTGAGAAACACTCACAGGATCTCAGGGTCAGGGCTTGACGCCAGGTGTAGGGCTTTAGGCGGGTCTGGGTTTTTTATTGTAGGTGGGTTTGTAGTCGAGCTCATGCAGAGACCCAGCAAAGCACAAAAACTTAAGGAACATGGTAGTTTCCCAAAATAGGGGGACCCCAATATAGACCCCAAAATACAATATTCCTTATTATGGGGATCCCCAAAAAGGTACCCCTAATTTAGGGAAACCCCTACATACATTATAGGCAAAGACAACTTCTACACGGGCCATCCCACAGGACCCTTTATTGGGGATCTTATACCTACATAGGGCCAACCTACATGAGAGACGATGACCTATCCTCATGTTTCACGGCATGCGCTGTCCCCCACCGTGCTTTTGAGAGCTTGTTTCTGACCAAACAAAAAGCAAAGGTGGCAGGTTAAAGGAGGGAAGATCAAAAGGAACTGATTTGGAAGCTGGCCCGTAGACATGGGCCTACGGTTGATATGGAATCATGGTATTGTGCCCCACCATCTGCAGGGCAATTTGTTGGAACGTAACGTTCCCGGCCACTGTGAATGACCAGATGGATGTGGTTGCCTTTCCCACATCACCCGTTCAACCTCCCGATGCCTAGTTTAACACCAATAAAAATAACAACAATTATCCCAGTGTCCATTCCATTTTCCATGTTCTTTTCCACTTGATTCTCCATTATTGGAATATTAGCCCTATCTAATATCTAAACCCTGAATCTCAATCATTCCTGCCAGCAGCACCGGGAAGAGATCGTCATCCGCGTCCGGCAATTCTTCCAGAGACGCATCAATGACGTAGGGAGTGAGGCCCCCAGGGCAAAAGGAGTAGGACAGGAGCCTCTCCTCGGCCCCAGGTGGCTCGCAAAGTGGTGGTGGGTTACATCATAGCTGGAAGGATCCCATGCCAGGAGTCATGGGTAAGAGGCCTGGGGAACAATTCTTACCCATGTCCTAAGAACTGAAACATCAAGGCCCTCTAGACCCACAGTCCAGAGGTCAGAATCCTAAACCTCAAGTCCCAAGCTCTCGTCTCAGCCCAGAACTTAAAACCTAACCCCTTAGCCTAAAATCCTTATGCCCAAAGCTTTTTTTTTCGTGCAAACTTTGAGCTGCCTGCACAATCATAAAGACCCGAAATTGGTACAGCTTAAGCCCAAAATCCTTGAGCTCTAACGCCCCTGACCTTGAGTCCTGAAAAGCCTAAACCTTAAGCCCTGAAATCCCGGATCATCCTATAAGCTCACCTGCCCCTACAACCCCTTTAATAAAGGAACTCAAAACACCCCTACATCCCTTTTAAGGAGTCCCTAAATATCCCCCTAGGTCCACTGCAAAGGGTTCCTAAAACGGACCAAAGCTCCACCATGGTCCAGCAGCGACGATCAAAGTCTGGAGTTCGCCACACCAGCACCTCTTTGGTTAGGGTTAAGGTTCAGGGGTTAATGCCCTCCACCCCCGCGTAATACATAATACCCCTAGTATAGTACCATAGCAAAGTATTAGAGGGAGGTTGGAATTAGGGACATGTATGCAGCAGAGGAAGGGGCAAGAAAATGGGAACTTCCAAAACCTCGAGGATTCAAAAGGGACTACACAAAGGAACTCTTTTTCCTTTCCCCACTCACAATCAGTAAGCTGTTGGTCTTCTGGGAATTGCTGAAAACTATAGTCCCCCTTAAGTAGATAGAATATGGCTTTGGGTATATTATAATAAGATCCCCCTATACCCCATATTCTATCTACTTAAGGGGGACTATATCCCTAAATATTCCTAGAGGTGGCACCTAAGGTCTCCTTGTATACTTCCCACATATCCCTAAGCCCACTGGTTCTTTGTACCTCTTTTTCACCTTGTGGCAGTCCTTTGGGGGGAGAAAATGTTGTATTCAAGGCTTGTCCAGCCGGACCTGAAATGTTTGAACAATCAAGAGTAGAGCCAGCTCAGGATTAGAGACTTTTGTGGGTGCGTCAGCAACGCTAATGATGAAAGACAGTGCGCAAGGGCACGTATGCCTGCTTCTAGATTTGGTAGAAGTCCGGGTAAACAAAGTACAAAGCTCTAGCGGTATCTATGACAACAGATACAAGAGACCATAGGATATCACCTGGTCATACGCAGGTTTGTCACTGCCCAGGTGGAAGCTAGGATTGCGAAATATGCCCTCCAGCACAACATGGTCGCGATCATCAAGTGCCCCTCCTTGGTGCACGCCGCAATGTATAGTGGCAGTGCCGCCATGGCCAAGTCGGCTCCAAAGAAATCGTCCTCCCGCGATCTTCCGACTTTGGAGGTTAGAGTTTATGAGGGAGGGTGGCAAGGGGCAGGGTTTCTAAGGGTGAGGGTCGGAGTTGAATTTACAGGGGTTATTATAGGGTTCAAGGTTTTACAGTTCTAGTTTTTGGATTTCTGTTTGAATTTGGGGGCAGAACATTGGCATTGTATCCGCATTTCGCACCCTGGGCGCTCCTCCTTTCTTGCTGCAGCTCTACCCACGTACATGATCCCAGATTTTTGGGCGCTGCAAATATAACCAAAGCATCAGCAACACCTCGAGCATAGCGGTCATTCGGGTATGTCCCACTTGCGGGGTGGACTGTAGGAATTCCTGGGGAAACCCTGACCGTGCTCTCCTGTTCGCAGCAACAGTAGTCGATCCAGAACGCGACTTCGCACCTCGACATCAGGGCCTCAAAATCGGCCTTTCCACGGTAATTACTATTATTACCCAGATTAGCATTACTACTTTTGCTGCTGCTGCTACTGCTGCTACTACTACTACTACTGCTGCTACTACTACTGCTGCTACTACTACTACTACTGCTACTACTACTACTACCTGTGCTACTGCTACTGCTACTGCTATTACTATTGCTGCTGTATTACTCGTGTCCTATGTCTTCCGTGGCAAATAGGAACATCTGCCCTCGGGATCCTTCTTCTGCCTTGTCTCTACCCACATGGGCTATAGTCGAAACTCCTAGCATACCTCTTAATCAGCCTGAGAATGGTCTCCCATAAAATCCCCTACATAACCCTCTTTAAGGAGTTTAGACTACAACTCACATCGATACACGGGGCGGCGCGTTGGTAATGGCACGCTTTAGCAGAGGCACTGCACACCAGCAGCTGATGCCATCCGCATGAACCACTTCGCGAAGGTCACAAGCTTGCGAGCCTCTGTCTTTCTGACAGAAGCACCAACTTTTTGTGCAATTGATCCCTTCCCTTAATTCTAAACAACGTCCCCCTCCTGTAATATTGAATCATCCGGGACCCGGAAAATTACTTAACAAGGGGGTTGTTTATTGCAAGAATTGGATAGGGCTGCCTTTAAAGTCCTGTTAGACTCCAGGAAGAACATATGATTAACGAATTAAATCAATTAGTAAATCACATTGATTAACACACGATGTTCTATTTAATGGAGACTACTTATTTAAATGAATTGAATAGCTAGTTCATAACTCCAACCCCCCTAATGCATTATTTGGTGGCCCCTTTTTTGTTCATAGTCTTGCCCTTTTAAAAGTGCTCTTCCGGATGTTTACGGCCCTGATTTTTCTGGAACAAGGGGTTGATGTTAGGGACAAGGGATTATTGCTTCTCAGCTTGGCTAGCCGGTTAGCCAACTTCTGGCATTTCCAAAACACAACAAGAGCTTTCAATTACACTGCTCTTCTGTTTGCTGCTTGCGGGGCATGTCTTCCTCCAAGGCTGGACGGATGCTGCTGTCAAATGCAAAGGATTCTTCTTCATGGTCTTACTACCAAGGCAAGGAGTCAATGTCTCACAAAGGGGAAACCCATTGACGTACTCATTGGACAGCAGGTCTCCCCAAAACCTGGAAATGGCCTTGATGTTCTCCATAGAGTCGGGGTGGCCCTTCTGGACTCCCGCTGTGCGCAGCCATCGGTGTGAGAGGAGGAAGACGACTAGCTGACGCTCCGCGGCATCCCGCCCAACGCCCAGGCGGTCCTTGGCAAAGCTCTTGCCAGACAAAGGCGCTGCAGCATATGTTCACAGCAGCATGTTACAAAATGATGATAGCAGATGCAAATCTGAGTGCTCATGCTGTGCTTCTTTTGCTGCTCGGCGTCTTCCACTTCATCCAGAAGCTCCTCCACAGAGGTGGCGCCTCCAGAATCCACGTTGTACTTGGGAAGCTGTCCCGCAGCCGCAATCTTAGACCAATGGATGAGCCGAAGAGGCGGTGCCTCTGGGCAGTCCAGAATCCACCAAGACTTCTTCTCCAAGCCAGCCTTCACGAAGTGGCGGTTTGAGAGGAGCTGCTGCACGTGCTGGCGCACGCTAGCAATGCGCAAGGCATGGCTGACGTTTGTCCGGAGTTGGTAAACACTGGTCAGGGTGGATGCATCCAGGCCAGTTGAGTTTGCCAGGTCTACCAGAGAGCGCAAGCGCTTTGGCATCTGGTAGTGCAGATACCGATGGTAGAAAGGAAGTGACCTGGCAGCATTTGCAACACCGTGGAACAAGCTTTGCGCAGCCAAAGCGTACCTATCCAACCCCTCAGCCAGGCGCAAAAGTCGGTCCCCTTGACAGAAGGAACGGTGGCCTATACCTTCGATTCACTACAACCCAGGTGTCGTCAGGCAGAGTGGCCCAACATCCAGCGCTTGAGCATGAGGCCTTTTAAGCGGATAAGTGCTCAAGGACATTTTAAGTGCCAGTGGAACCTACAGGACGGCCTAGCAGTGCATGTTGGAAAAAACTGAGCTCAGGCCTGCAAAGCAAACCCTGCAAATTTGACGACGCACGGGTTCTACAACCTTGTATAAGCATTTTGACCCTTCCCCCTTTTCCTCTCCGCGCTCCCCAAATTTGAGATCTGAGCCCTGGACCAGCCCCGCAGGTGTGCCCTTGCCAAGGTGTAAGCCTTGGATCTGCTCTCAATGGTATAGTCCCCCTCAAGTAGATATGGGGTATATAAGTGGGGTCATATAAGAAAATGGAAAAGAAAATGGAAACTACTACATTATAATAGGGTATGTATTGGGGTTATAGTCCCCCTCAAGTAGATAGAATATGGCTTTGGGTATATTGTGATTATAATAAGATCCCCATATATCCCATATTCTATCTACGTAAGGGGGACTATAAGACCACCCTGCGGCTCACCCCCCTGCCAGGCGCCGCAACTCTGTCTTAAGCACCCTGAAAACATCTGGATGGAACGTTTGGCAAGTCTTTATGTCCCAAATAAGTAGTTCCCTGAGACGCGGAGAGCCAGGAAGCCCCGCTGTCGATGCTGCGCACCAGGTACTCCAGCTTGTGCAACTTCCTTGCCTTTCTTTGCACTCAGTGTAAGTCCCACACCCAAATTACAAAGCAAGAGGTATCTGCGCACACTTCAAGAGCTACGTTGAACTCTTCTCTGGTAAACCACGTACCTAGAAGGGCAAACAGCTTTAAATTCGAAGTTGCTTTACACATTGCAGGCTCTCCCCCATGCACAGCCCCCAAAACGAAATAGTCCAGCAAGGGCCCATGAGTTTGAGAGATGCCTCCATCCCCTTTCTTGCTGGCTGTTAGCAGGAAATGGCCATCCCTACATAATCCCCAAACAAAACGAAGCTTTTCGCTTTCTGTCCCTCCTCCCCTATCAGCAACCAGGGGGCTGCCCACCACTTCTCCGAGCGGGCTTTGGCCTGAACCTGGCAGCAGGGGGTTGTAAGGGGAAACTTACTTCAAGCACGGCTAAAGGATGATGGCAATACGAATAGAGGGCCACAATGAAGTACCTCGCGAGGCTTTTGTCCCTAACACCCCTACTGACCTACTGTTTCCCTGCCATGCCAGCCGGAGACCTGTTGATGGACATGGCGCGCTGCTTCCAACCAGAGGTCGTCGTCGGAGTCCACCACTGGGCGCAGGAGGGCCCCATCCTTTGCATCATGCTCACCCACGGCGCGCATTTCTTCAAAGCTACAGCAGGAGTATGACCTTCAATACCAGGGTGTCCATTGCGATCAAACTGATGGTATGCATTCGGAACGTACCTTTCCATTTATTCTCCCCCCAGGGGTGAGCCCTGAACGCAGCTTGGCGTCTCCGCCTGGAAGGAAGCGGCGAGTGAAGTTGTAGCCTTCGACTACGAAGTCAGGTTTTCAGCACGTTGTCCACCAACCAATGAAAGTGTATACCAAGTGCACACTGCAACTGAACACTGCTATCAGCTATCTGATCATGGATCAACCACCCGAGTTAGCTCTTTGCCGAGCTAGCCAGCCCTTAATGGCAGGCACGGAAGTACAGCGACCATTCCGAAGTATCAAGCACCCCAAGTAGCTTTCCAATTTCTCCAGCGTCTGTCGCTTGATGTTCCTGAAGCAAAGGCGCCGCAGCCACCAAACCTGACTGCAGTGCGTGCTGCGGCATGAGGCAGACCTGCCTGCCAAGCCCATGAATCTGCACACTCTCATGCTTTCAAGTCAACGGAGCTCATGTAGCACAGCTCTCCTACTATCTGTGGACCACACTACAAGCCCCCGGCTCCCCACGTCCCGTGTCAGCTGAGAGGCGAAGGAGGCCAAGGCAACCGTTGACAAGATGATGGCGACGCCTTCCAGCCACAGTGATTTCAAGGGCTCTACTCCGCATCGTCCCTAGCCGTTGGCGACAGTGTTGTGCTAGTGCTACTACTTCTGCTTGTTCTTCTTCTTCCGGGTGCCCGTGCTCAGAACAACCAGTACGAACAAAGACAATCATAGGCAATAATCATGCAACAACATCATCCGCATCCTCATCTCATCATCATTTTTGTCGTCATCATCATCACTATCATCAGCATAACAACTTTGTCATCATCAGCATGTTATGACCACCCTACTCAACAGTGTGAGTACCATGATTTCCTGGCTGACCTCGGATGGCATTGGAATGCTTCTTCTCATGCAGCTGCATTTACAAACCATTCGGAGGGCTGCTCAAGGAAGCTTGCAGGCCCATCATCCAGAAAACTTGCTGTCATATGTGTGGGATCCCTCAATACCGCATTGTCCAACACCTGAAACAAGTAGATGCGGAAAAATCCAGAGTTTCTCCCGGTCAATGTGTGCTCCCCATACTCCCCGGTAAGCCCCTAGGCGGTTCAGACATGAATGTCTGATTTTACACTGGCCCGGAGACCATGAGGTGCCTATGGTCGAGTTTGTGATGGTGTCCTCAACGACTTTCTCGCGCGCTTCCAGACCCAGAAGCGTTGTCAGGCCGTTGGAATCACAACCTTACGATGTAGTCGTTAGACTGCGCTGCTCTTGAAATAGCGTTCCGGGTACGAGCCAGGTATCTTGTACAGTATCATAGCAACAAAGCCGGCATAAGTGCAGGTATAATTCTACTTGCATCTGCGTCTTTGGAACGATCACGCACAAATCCTGAGGTCGGCAATGGAAGCTAGACCTATCAGGTCCTCTTGGTCCACATAGCAGCTCATCGAACCACATGCCCCTGCCCTCGCCCCCGGAGTTCCCATCGAACCCAGCTGTGACAAAAGGACATCTTGCTGGATTTCAGAGATGCCAACTGGTGCAAATGTCCTTAATCCACCCTTTCTGTCTTCCCCCCCCCAAAAAAGAACCTTTACTTAAACCCACGTAGTAGCCAAGACATCCCGAACCCTACACCTAGCCGAGGCACCCCAATAGAATTCCCACCACTCTCGGTTGTCCGGGCAAGGATCACCAGATGGAGAACAAGCAGATATCCATGGGAAGGTCGACAGGCAGCCTTTCCAGAGGTTTGCCATCTGTAATGTGACGTTCTAGGAGCCCCCATAGAATCAGGAACATTCTTTTTCTGGCAATAGAGGGCCATCATGGGCCATCAGATTTCTGAAACAAAGGCATGAGTACTTGTCCCTGTGTCTGTCAGATGCCGATTCAGTTTTGACATTGTTAAGAACTAGCATCGGAAGTAAAGCTACTTTGCCTGGAAGCCACTCCCAATGTCCTGCAAAGGCGCTGTGTTGCTTGGTTACTTCATGTGAGAGTTGTCTCAAATTGTGCAGGCTTTGGGAAGTCAGGACATCAAGTTTGAGATCTGACATGAAGAAGCCCTACAGCAGAGAACAGCTTGACGCACAATCCGAGCAGCGATACAGCAGGACGGCCAACACGAACCACGGGATCCGCAAAAGCGGAATCCTGCAGTGACAAAGCCACAAGTTGTGCTCGAAACCCTAAATGTAAATTCCATGAAGGGCTGCCTTGTGTACTCTCAATATTCTGGAAGCGCTGCCCATGACGGTGCGCAGGCGGGCATCAGATCCACCCAATGCACTGCTTGAAGGAGAGCAGTCATTCTGAAATCCGTGTCTGCTGTGGGGTCTACCAGGCTGAGAGTCGTCTCCAACAGTCACAGCCAAAACCACGCCAGCATACAACTAATGGTTCCCTACATCCTGCAACCGCATGCTACGAAGTAGTATAGTCTCCTGAAGTACCCCTCATTCCCATCCCCCCTTCCCCTTCCCGGGATGTCACGCGGCACAACGGGAAGGCGGCGAGCACCCTTGCACGAAGATGGGATGGCACGAGGCTTCAGGTTGACACGGCTTTGCTCCGTAAGTCTTCCTAGGATCTCTTAAACATAAGGCGGCTGGCAGAGTTTGCTTAATGCTCAGTTTGAAGAACTCAATTGCGAGTGCTGGGAGACCTTCCAAGCTAGCAATCTGAAGCACCTCGGGGAGTTAAAGGTGCTCTGCATGCCCTCAACCACTCAGAGCTTCAGGCCCTGCCGGGGGCAGTTAGGTTCACATCCTGCCTGTACCAAAGCCAGTCTCGAACCTCCGGGATGCACTGGACCACAATGGTGAAAGACAGCCTCAGGCTACTTAACCACATCAAGAACAGGTCATCAGGTCCCGCGCGATGAGATTCCTAGCATAGCAAATAGTTTCGGATAACTTACACATTGCCATGAACAAGCTGGTTCGGTGTTGACTGATCGTACGCACATCGTGCATTTAAGAATAAGAAACGTTGAAAAATGCACTCCAAAATCTAGGGCGATACGTGCTTCCTGGGAACGAGAGCATTCTAAGGGCACCAGGAATTCATGAGAGGTTTACACGGCAACTTCCTCATACTTTAGGGCAGGGCTAAAAATATGGACCCTGGGTAAGCATACTACAACACTCGGCTTATCTACAGTGGTGGCGATGAGAGACTATAGAATACCACTTTCAAAGGACCCTGTCAGGGCGATTCAAGAATGCACTGACCTTAGAACATCCTGATGTTTTTGCATTTATGCTGCGTTTTCTGTACAGAGTCAGGAATGTCCTTCAGTTAAAACGGCCCTATTCAGGTCTTTCAATACGTCTCTCCCCGGCATGAGCACATAAGTCGGCCTGGGGATACGTTACCAGGGGAGGGGGCGGGATGTGCTTCATTATTTGGGCCGAAGCGATTACTAGGAGTCCATGCGCTAAGACGGCAATCAACGGACCCCTTATTGATTGAAATCTAAGTCCTTGGCTCTACCTGGCCTGCTTCATACCAATCCATCCCCTACGCGCACAGTCTGCATCACTAAACTCTCATAGGCTGCCTGAATTATGCCAGAGACGCAGAAGAGAGGTGGCGATGGAGGTCGTCACCCATAACTTGTCCGCAAATGCCGCCTTCAGCTTTGAGATCCGCCAGCTTGCAGTGTTCCACGCTGCTAAGCAGTTTTGAGATTTTGGCGAGCTTTGCAATTTTATCCGTACGGTGATTTTGACTTGATCCTGAACGTCCCTTCGGGCTTAGGGGCGCGTGGGTTCAGTGAACAAGGTTATTGAGAAAGCCGCACTGCCCTCCTTCGCAAAATCAAGCCTTATTTCCATGATAATGCGACTGGTGCATGAGGTGTTTCAAGCACCTTACGGGGAGCAGGTTGTTGTACTTCTCATGGTAGCAACACAGCATTGGGGATAGGATCTGGGATGGGCCGCTGCGATTTTTCCACAGCTCTTACGCATCATACGATAAAGTGGCCTTGCTTGACTTGATATCTTTACTGCACGAGTATTTCCTGCAATCTACGACGCTCATGACTTTTCATCCCTCCACAGTCCTCATCGTAGAAAATCAAGAAGACGGCTTGCAAGGCACTCTGCTCCACATCCTCGAGCAGGGCACAATGGAGCATTGTTTTGTTCCCTTTATCAACTTTCTTTACTAGCAAGGAAGGCCTACGCCGACACTGTTTGCCCTGCGGTAGCAGACTACGCGGACTGCGCATGCCTGCTCATACTATTCAACTAACTATACGCGAGCTACGCGGCGGATCTGGCTCCTTGCCTTCTAGAGCAGCTAAACCACGCAAACTACGCGGGTAAGAAAACCTACGCATAACTGCACGAGCAATTATTGCAGCTTCATTTCCATGAGTTGCAAAACTCTGTGGGTCCTTGTTCAAAGGTGTCACTGCAACAGTTACAAGGTTTGATGCTAAGCCAATATGGGTGGGTGGATGAGTATTAGAATACCCGCTGGAGAACCGCTACACTCTGCTTGGCAGCCTCGAAGATGAAGCGGAGGAAGGCAATCCGCGCTTCTGAGAGCTTCCTCGCTGGCAGCTCCATCGCGATGAGCATGCTAGCATCAACCGTATGGTATGTTCATATATGCGAGTAAGAGAAATAGAAGTGTTAGAAGTAATCATCGTCCTCGTCGCGGAAATCATCATCGTCGTCGTGGCGGTCGTCGCCGCCGCCGCCGTCGTCGTCGTCGGTCGGGGTCGCGGTCATGTTTGCCTTCGTGGTGGTGGTCGTGGTCGGGGTTGTGGTGGTGGCGGTGGTGGTCGTGGTCGGGGTCGCGGCTTTTGATGACGTTGTGGTTGTTGTGGTTGCGGTTGTGTTGTGGTTGTTGTGCAGTTGCGTTTGCAGTTGCGGTTGCTGTGGTGGTGGTTGTTGTCGTCGTTGTCGTGGTGCTCGTGCTCCTGCTGGCAATGGCGGAAACGGTGGTGGTGACCGTGGCCGCTGTGGGGGCGGCGGCTGTGGCGGTGACGGTACGAGCAGCAGGAGTAGTAGCAGCATTGTCACAGCAGCAACAGCAGACTATGAAAGTCGCTTCCAAGCGCACAGAAAAGCTCTTTGGGGCTCTTCAACCAGGAGTGAGGCTTGCAGATTCGAGACGCTACATTTCGCCGTGCCCAAGTGGCACGCTAGCAGACAATTGATAAAAGCAGCCCTGCGAACAGCAACAGCTTACATCTTGTGGTTGCTGTCACGCGCCGCAAACCTTGAATTGCATGGGACGGTGAGGAAGCCTGAATGTTGACCCGAGCTATGCCGGGCAGTGGGATGCCCCTCTACGTCTTGTCTTCCGCCAAGCATCATGGCCCATGAGCTTGCGCCACCAAGACGCTCCTTCCAAATCAAGGTCAGGTACTGCTTCATGGATTCTTAGCCTTTGGACTTTGGCATCCATGATGAGCCAAGGTCCTGCCGGTATTCAGTGTGAAAAATGCTTTCGACGGGTGCAGAACAGTCCAAAGCCCCGCAACTACATGAACTTGCTGGAATCTTTGGAGCCCCAATGATTACGGAGACCGGGTAAACCAGGGTGCTTCAAGGGCCACCCTCCGAACACAGGGGCACGGGTAGCTAGAGCAATCAGAGTTCCGTACCTAGAACAACATGAACCTGGCAGGATGAGACCCGAGCCTCCACTGCCGGGCGCACGGCGTAAACAAGGACCTGCTCTAGCAACTTCTGTGGAGTTGTTCGTGGTTTTGTACTTGAGCCTGGTCCGCTTTCATATGAATGCTGACTCGACAGCACCACTCCTTACACATTCAGTCCTACTACGTACCTACTTCCTGCATCTTCCCCCCTATGCGGAACCCGGTTCCCCTAAGACCCATTCCTGGGGCCCTGGCCAGGTTGTCAGAGCCCCGGAGCGCCGTGAAGGCCCCCTGCACTAGGAGCCTGTCCCGCTCCTGCCAAAGCCGCTGGAAACTCCCTATAACATGTAGTAGCAGTTTTTTACTCGTTTCAAGACCACTTCATGGGCGTTTACTCATATAGGAATATACTTACCATGGTTCCTATATTCCATTATATGCATAGTGAATGCAAGCTATGACTGTTGTTCTCATGGGCAAGAACCAGCAAAGTACTTCCAAAGGTCTGCTCCTTTTAGAACAACCAACTCGGGCCGTGCGTTTGGGAACCCTGGACCCGGACCCCATGTCCACCAGCCATTTGCCACTAAAATTTTCCCAATGTGTCATTCTGGGCTTTTGCCTGGTCCCCACGGAACTGCGACTGTCCCACACAAGCGCCTCGGGAGTGGTTGCCCACTTGTACTGCAGCGCCATGTATGCCAGTACTAGGAGTTGCACCACAACCTGCACCATGGGGCTTCTATGGGTTTCTCCAGGGAAGTAACGGGCAATGGCTGCTTTGTTGGGGTTCTTGTGGCTTTCTCCTTCTGACTGAGGGTCAGCTGGGCCTAAGCTACAAGGTCAGCTTCAGCCGGCTTTTTGAAGGACCGCAACCTGGAACGAGCAACGAAGGGCAAATTGTCATCGCTCGCCTGCATCAGCCCCACTCCGAGACCCACAAGCCAGGCGGAGACGAACCAAAGCTCGAAGTTGCACTTGTTGGCAATGACTGGGAATCTGAGTTGCAAGCCCTAGCTTGGAGATGGTTTCCCCTCAGAAGATCTGGGAGCGCAAGCTAGGCTGACCACACGAAACTGACATGCCCAGGCACGTAGCATCTTGGTACGTGTCCGTGAGCAGGATGAAAGAGCAAAGGGCCCTGGAGATGCAAGCCCACCCCCCCCCAGAGTTGCTGCGCATTCAGGGCTAATCTTGCCAGTCTTCCAGAACTTTGAGAGACTTAAACCTTCCTAACTTCAGGCCGCGTAGAACTTTCGGGGGTTTTGTGGGGTAAAGAAATCAGAAGAGCCTGAAGAGCAGACGCCAGCGAAAGAGGTAGCAGAAAGAGCCTGAGAGCCTCAGTTGCAATCAGAAGTTTGAGGTGGCTGGGAAATGGCTGAGGTACCATTTAGAATTCTCATTTCTATGCTGAGTCTTAGAACTGTAAGATGCTATTCGCCAACAACACCAGTAACTTTTACTGGGCTTTCAAAATCAAGGATGCCTTTTCAGGGGGGCCGTAAGTAAGCAGGATCCGAGCATGCGGGGTACTTGTATGTAAGAGAGCCTCAGTTTAGGGATCTCCCCGCGAAATCCGATATCATCATGACCAGGTGCTTGCACCTGGGTGCTTATAAGCTGCTTATGGTGCAGGGTTTTGGGGAAGATCTGGAAAATTACCACAACCACGCGACACTTCGACAGAGCCCCCATCCCAACCGGCATCAGAACTTTAACCTCAAGACTTTTCGGGATTGCACTCTTCAACAAGAATCATACACGATGCTGGGGGAACCCCCTTGGGCCCAGGACCTTCTATCTGCAGATCTATGCCCCAAAGCTTCTAACCGAGCCACTTGCCGCCAAGCAGGCGAAGCAAGATCATGGACATGAGATTGGTGAGGCACATGTACCTCCAGCATCCAAAGCACAGAATCCGAAGCAAGAAGGGAGAAAGATCCGAGATTCTATCCTCAGGGACTCTGAGATAAAAAGGGATCATCAGGAAATTATGAGGGATCGAAAGTCTCATCTCTTAGATCTCCCGGCCGGCCTGGGCATGGGACTGTGAGACCCCACACAGCTGAACAGGGATGAATCAGGCTCAAGGTAAACATGCTGGCTGTTTCTTTGAAATTCCTGGGGCCATACCTGGCCGTGGGACCCGCGTGGAGCGTAGATTCTTCTGCGGCTTCTGTAGACAGGGACGAAACGAGTTCGAAACTATTCCCAGACCGCAAGATGCAGCTATGGCACCCCAACCAAGCGCCATGGATGAAGCTTGGGAAGCCCTGATCACAGCCTCAGATGGCAGCGAAGGCCTGCCACTACGGCACATCGGGTGATCAGGCTAGGCCCAGTGGAAACCAACAAGTATCGTTAGCGTGCGCTTTAACCGAGCAAACGAGGCATTATGATTGGCAAGCCTGCTCCTAGCTGCGTACCTCGACTTTGCTATACTACTGTAGGAGATGTCAAACCTCAGACTTAGGATCTCTGGAGCCCAAACCCGTCCTTTATGCCATCACGCTTCAACAAGCGGAGAAGCAGGGAAGCGACGCTGAACGGAGTAGGAGTTGCAACATCATTCAAGGCTTCTGAGAGATAGCCTGATACCTATTCTCCTCAAAAGCGCACTTCTGCAATTCTGCTGAGACAAAAAATGCAAAGGGCAGCCAAGCCACTGGTCATCAGTTGGTAGCCCGCCTCAAAGTCAAGTCAAAGGCGACCAAATAGGGCTTAGGGATGTTGCGGTTTGGGGTTAGCGGCTAGCGGGGATGAGGGGTTTAGGGACCAGGTGACGCTGCAGCCCCTAGCAGCTGACAAGACCTCCAGATACCCTCAGGCTGCATTAAGCCTTCAGGCTTTGGGCATGCAAGGTTAGTGGCCAGGCTTGCAGCTTCAGGGCAACTGTCCTGGAGTTGGAATAAGTTAAGGGGGGTTGAGTGCAAGTTGCCTTCAGAGACCACCCACAGCAATGCTAGGTGCTTGCCAGGCGCGTATGGCAGGCAGGCAGCTGCCAGCAGGTTGCAGAAGTATTGCAATCCTTGATGCGATGCACGGAAACTGCAGATGCTGTAAGTGTAGTTGTTTCTGCCGCCCTCAGGTCACACGGGAGGTACTAAAAGACGATTCGGCAGTCTTACATCTTCCTCATACAGTCCACGGCCCAGCACCTAACACCACCTCCATGACCGCAACCGCAACCACTACGGTCACCGCCACCACCACTACAACAACAAGTCTCGCTAGGGCGATCATGACGTTTGCTTTGCTAAGTCTGATTCTTGCTCTTGATTAAAGCTTCAGTAGTGGAGGGAAGCTCACCTATTTGGAATCCGGGCTTCCGAGAAATACTCGCGCTGTGCGGCTCGTCATCTTTCGGAGCAGCTGCCTGGCCACCTTTGGTGCATCGGCAAATGTTGAAGCATTTTTCAGAAGGTCAGCAGCCCTGCACTGCATTTTGAAAACATCGTGCGATTCCTCTTAGTCACAGGGTTTCCGCAACACGGCATGCATACATAGTTTGACACACTCATACTACCCTAGTTGGGGGCTGTACCTGCTAAACTTACTAGCACCTGTTGCAGCGGGATTGCATGGCCAGGGGAGCAGGTATGTTGAGACCGTGCATGAACGGGTTGTCTTTCAAGCAAATGTCTTTAGATCAGTCTAGTAGGCGATATGGAGTTCTCGAAGTTCAAGTTTTCTCTTCCCCTGATTATTTATAACCGTCTCCCCTCGCGCCAGCTAAACCCCCCTCGGACTATTAATTTGAGCGAGGTGTTTACTAGAAAAAGATTGAATGATTGCAAGGAAAGGCGCGGACAAATTTAGGAAGGACTGTTAAAAGAGTCTGCAGCCGAGACAACATCTGAAAAGCTTCTGCTTCCCCAACACGCCAATCGTGCTCTGGATAAATTATTTGGGCTTAGAGATGTTCAAGGCAAACCTCGGGTCGAACTTCTCCAGACGCGCACCCCACACATGCACCCTTGGGAGTCCTTTCTATACCCAAAGAGACTTGCACATAATGTTTCACCTCGCATGCTAGATTGTCAATAGTATTGTCCCTTCTTAGACTAATTTAGATATTAGGGTTGTATTACAGAAGGAACCCCAACAAATCCATTATTTTGACAACCCTTCCCCTAAGGCTCCAAATAGCTCGATGCAGGTCACATTTACAGACTTCTGCAACCCCAAAATAACCCCTATTTGACCCCCATGTGACCCTATATAATCCCCATAATCCTTAAATACATAATCCCATTCGTAGACATGGAGGTTTAGGGTTTACAGACGGCCTAACTCCGTCTGTCGGCACCTCGAGGTGCAGAGTTTTGAGCTCCGCCTCCTCGGCGTCCTGGGAGAGGTTAGGGTTTGGGGTTTAGGACTTAGGATTCAGGGTTTAAGCTTTGGGGTTTACGACCTAGGATTTAGGGCTTAGGGTTTAGGATTTAGGACTTAGGATTTATGGTTTAAGACTTAGGGTTTAGGGTTTTGGATTTAGGCTTGTGGGTCTAATAAGATTTGCGATGCCTAGGACACTCATACTAATATAACGGAAGTGTGGAGGAGTGCTCCTGCATTCCGCGGGCAGGTCTGGGGACAACTACCTGATGCCTAAACCCCAAACCCACGCGCGCAACCCTGAACCTAAAACCCATGAACCGCCTTTGCATCCAGGACCCCTGATGATACCCGCAAACCCTAAGCCCAACCCCAAAACCCCTCCCCCGGCCTCCGAGGTTCGCCGTCCCAGCAGCGCCCTGCCGCATCGCTCCACCAAGTCCTAGTGGAAAAGATGTTCATGCAGGAAGGTTACAGGAGATATACGCGGATCGAAGAAGGATTCTATGGGCCCCTCGTAAGCACTACAGATGGGAAAGCATGCGCCCCCTTTTAAGGGGCTCTGCTATATTGACTTGGAAGTGTATGCGGGGCCCTCTCTTTTGAGAAATTGCTGTCTCAAGGCTGCCGGAATGTTTACACATAGCTCCTGCTCTTTCACTGCGGCTGTGGCAGAGTACGTGCTTGTCGTTCTTAATGAGTCAAAATCATAATTGCAAACAAGCTGTGGGATTTTGCGGGTGGTAGGCTTTGAGGTGTAGAGTTGCTATTCCAACTAGATACGGTTCAGAACACAAGACCCTTCCATCAACCAGATTGCTCAAACTTCTGCTGTGTTTGATGTCCGTGCTTCAGATCAAGTCGGAGCAAGCTAGGGCTTTTGAACAAGCCCTGCACACGAACCCCGGGTCCCTAAATCCTACCTCTAAATCAACACTCCCTAAACCCTAGGCCCTAGCCCCTAAAGTCCTGAAACCCCAACCCCCAAACTCCTGACCCCGACCCCCAAACGGGAATCCCTAGATCCTAAACCCCGGAATCCTAATCCACCTAAACTTTACATTGCCCCAAAACACCGATCCTTAAATCCTAAAGCCCTGTAATGAAACCTTCAACCTTGGACCCTAAACCCCTAAACCCTAAATCCGAAACCCTTAAACCCTACGCAAATCCTAAAACCCTAAAACCCTAAACCCTAAACCCTAAAACCCCTGCAGTCCAGGAGATCCATCCCTGGAGCACGGCCCTTGGCTTTTACCAGAGCTGCTGGCTGCTGCTGCACAGAGGCCTGACTCTGATCGTGAAGGTTCTTTAAAGCCCGTTGTGGTGTTCTTATCGGACCTTTTCTCGTTGTGGTTTACGGGTTTAGCAATGTAGGCTATTTGGCAATGTGGGCTTTTTGCGGCTTGGTACACTTCTCAATTCATGCATGATGTAGGGCTTGGGGGCTCAGAGTTGAGGCATGTTCAAGGGTTCAGGGTGGGACTGAGCAGAAACGCAAGATGCTGAGACATAGCTCTTTCGCTGCAGCATGGGTTGGGTTCTCTACTCCCCGAAGTTTCCCGACCATTGCTGCACAAGCTTTTTGAACTCTCTTCGCTTCTTAGGCCCTCAGTCTCTGAAAGGTCAGGCCGCTTTTGGGAAGCCTTTTGTGGCTTAGCTTCTACTGAACACTAATGCACATTCAAAGCATTTACAGAGCTGACTTCCAAGGAGTTACTTCTTTTTCTGCCTACCCAGGGTTCAGGGCCTGTGCCCAGGGCCCGCCAGCAGCCATCCGCCAGTGGGAGGAAGCCATGCGCTGGCGCCAACTCGGAAGCTCTGCCTCTCAAAGCCAGCATGCAAAGTGAATGTTGGAAAGGTGTCTTCCAAATGTAGGGGTGCCTAATCCTGGGGACCTGGGGACTCTGCGGATGCACAGGAAATGCAGTTGACATCAGTTCATTGGGACGGTTGCACTGCAAGTGCAAAGCCCAAATTGCCCCTATACACTGAACAAAGGATCCTCCCTGCGCTCAGACACCCCACCACGTACTCGAACTATGGCTCTTACACTGCTACGCTTTCTCTCGTATTCTTACTCATATTGCCACTGTTACAAGTGCTTTGTTACTCTTCCTATTCCTGTTAATTACACTATACTATATTCTATACTATATTATACTATAGTATATTACAGTATACTACACTACATTAAATAATCTTCCTGTAAAATGGCCAGGGCCTTGGGTACCTGCACGGCATACTCCACCTGCAAGGAAGGAGCCTGGCCTTCCTCGAGCGAAGGCAAAAAATTCTCACATGGGAAGCTCTTTAAAACAAGTATATTGGGGTTACATAGGGATAATGGAAAAGAAATACGTATGGTATATTGGGGTTATATAAATAGGGATAATAGCAAAGAAAATGGAAACTACTATTAAACAAGGGGTGCCTTCGTTCAGGACCGTAGGCGATATTTGGGGATTATGCGTGGAGGTTCCTTTCCGGGATTTATCTAGAGATCGTTGTAAGAAACGCTAGTATCAGAGTGGGGTCCACTGATAGGGATTACCTTCTAACCCAATATAACCTTGATATAACCCAAAACAGCCCTAATATAACCCCAATATAACCAATATAACCCATATAACCAAGGGGTCCTGCAGGCCTTGACTTTGACAACGCTCAGTTGGGGTTTGCTCCAGCAATACCTGCCAATATTCGGCTGGATGCTTCTACCAGGAAACGGATGTACGGTTCGTTCAGGCCAATAAAACCCACCCGTGAAATCAACGTGTAAAATTACCTCTTGCGTCCCCTGCTTTTTTGCGGCTTCCAAAAATTAAGGCCTTACCGCATGTACTTACCACCAAATATGAAATTACGCTTGCCACAAGGTCCCCAAAATGCAGAAGTCTCTCCGTGGTCAAGCGGCGTGCTCCGTCCACGCTGCAAAGTGCCGCAGCCGAGATGGCTCAATCTCAAGCCTCAACAGACTTGATGCCCGGGAGGGCTGACCAACTAAAACAGAATTCTGCCCCGGATTCTGGTATGGAATCCAGAGGCTAATGGGCGCACAAACTCCTAATTCCAACCCTGGCAATGCTTTGCAATCATGCTGCGGGGATGGAGAGCAAAACTTTCTTGCACAGCATCATTGACGCCAAGTTGCTGTTCCACCAAATTCTGTCGAAGTGCGAATGACCTGGAAGGCAGCTTACATGGACGCCACAGCGCCGAATGCTCTTCCCCAAATCTGCATGTGCTTCAACATGCGCACCGCACTTCTTCTGCTTCAGGGTTCATACCAAGATTCAGAAATCAAAGTCATGAGGCTGCGCCATGGAACTTAGCTACCTGGCAAGTAGGAGGATGAGAATTACGACGCCCATCAGCATCACCTCTCTTGCCCTACCCTTCCCTATACTTTCTCATACAATGAGGGCGGCCAACAGCAAGTCCACAAGTTCGGAGGTGCCAGTATCCAGCTTCAACCCTGAACCCACCCATCCTAAAGCCTAAGCCTTAGCCCTGGTTCTGGAAGAGGTTCGCTGGCCACTTGATGGAGGCCTGGCTGAGGGTTTCCTGGTCCTGCGGGGCACCCAGAGCACAGGAAGAAGCAATACATCTGAAGCAGAAGACCCCTGCTTTTCAGAATCCTTGCGCAGTTGACAAGATAGGCTCTCAACACGAGACCATATATGTGCAGGCAATGTGGTGAAAAAGAAACTTGCAGTATTCTTCGAGGAGCATCGACGGGCTGATGCCAGGCTGGCATCAGCTTGCATCGAAGTAAGGAATAAGGCATGTGCAACATACTCTCCCAAACAATGTGGATCCTGACTGTGGAAATTCGCTCCTGCTCCACAGGGTCTCTGCCCTCGTCATGACACGCTGATGATGCAGACCCTGCACAGAGGAGATACTACCGAATAAGCCTTAAGTAACGGGTATAACTTAAGTCACACTGGGGGTTCTCGCGCAGATTGCTGCCATACTCCTGACGTCATGGGTGAGATCATACTTGCGGAGGTTGGCATCTTTAGAGCTTCTGTCAAGTTTGGGGACTCAGATGACTGTCATGTAATCCCTTCCCCCAAGTATTGAATGCCTTATATTAAAAATAACGAATTCAGGAGCCTGAATATCCGGAAGAGCACTTTTCAAACCATGAACTAGCGGTTGGTATTCAGTTATGAACTAGTATGATTGACTAGCTGATCTAATTCATTGCTATCAGTAGCACTTTTCCAGGAAGCCCAAAATCGGATTTTAAAGGCAGCCCTATCTAAGGCGTTCAGTAAATCATCCCCCTAATTTTTACACAACTTCTCGGGCACCGGATTATTTGAGGTTACTGGGGGGAGAGGGGGGCGGGGGAGTACGTCCTTTAGTATTGGGGGGGAACTAATGAGTTGGGCCCTTGCAAGCGTAGAATCACCCCGACCAGGTCGGGAACCCAAAGACCTGTATAGTACAATGCTCAAATGTCTGGCCAGTTCCATGCACGGATAACGATTCTTTTGCTACTTCACTTGGGGCTACGACTATTAACTATTCCCTTGCAGCCCTTTGTAAGCACTCCGCGCATTTCGTTGCTTGTAGCAACCCTGGGCAGAAACTTCAGCGCCGTACAGTTCCAAAACCCATTCAATGCAGGAAGAAGGCCTCGTTCAAGGACCACCTCACACTCCTTGATGCTAACACCAGAGGCCTAGGCCACACAATGGTTCGGAAGTGATCGAGAAAAGGGAAGCCAGTATCTCTCAATAAGCACGCGAACTCGACTCTGCACCTGCTTGCAGAACCTTGCCCCTGTCATTCTGTGCTGCCTGTTCGCAGGAGTATAACCAAAGGCCGCAGGTATCCTCATCTAGTACCAGGATACATTGGCAGGGGATACGTAGCAAGCATAACGCAAAAGCGCCATGTAATGGTTGTTGCATGTTTTTTTCTCTGTTAAGAGCCACGGGATCATTAGATGCCCTGACACTTAAAATCCATACTTGCAGAAGTCATGGCAGGGAGCACTCCGGTCGATCTCCGAAGACACTGGAAGCTTCTCGTCCGTCCAGTCCTCGGATGCGCTGCACGCAGACAGTGCGGGCAATGCCACTCCCCATCGTTCCCAGACGCAATTTTTGCTCCAACATACGTCCGGCAAGTGAACCAAAACTGACACTGCTTACTACAGGGCCTACTTGAAACAAAGGCTCTTCTGTGGAATGGTCATGAAGCGTGGGGTGGGGGACTCCGGGACTCCACTGAAATTTCAGGCGTATATGCTCGCCCTCCTGCTTACATACCGGCTTCCGTTTAAGGAAGACCGCCGATGATCGTGTCTGCGCTCCCACAATGTCAATAAACAACCCAGCTTCATGGATGACGGGCTCGTGATCATCGAGGACGATGTCCATACTGGCAGCGCCCTCCTCCACAGCCGCATCTTCTGCAGCTGCATCCTCTGCAGCCACGTCCTTTCTGTGCTGGGTACTGATTCAGATCCCCGAATTACACAACAGGAATTGTTCATGCAGCTTTCAAATTATAGAGTTTCAAGGGGTCCTTTGCCTGTTCCCCTGCGCTGGGACGCTTAGGATGCCAAATGTCAATACGAGTGCCCCTTCTAAGTCCTGGTTAATTTGCTCGCCCCCCTTTAGTGGAGGAGTAGCCCCCGTTCATAGTGCGAATGCAAAAAAGCAGGAGAAGGCTTCAGATCAAATTCAATAGGAGCGGCGTTGCGGAGCTCAGTAGCTATTTCAAACTAGATTCAATAGGAGGGGTGTTGCAGCGCTCAGTAGCTGTGTTGACTAAAATTTCGAAGTGGAGGAAAATTGCGGAGCTCAGTAGCTGTTTTGGATTTCAATTCAATAGCAGGGAGTGGCAGAGCTCAGTAGCTGTGTTACGTCAAATTCAATGAGGAGCGCTGCGGCGCTCGGTATTTTTCAAAATTCAGTAGGGAGCCTCCCAAAGCAAAGGCTTTTGCTTTCTGGGATCCCCTAGGCCCTTGGGTTTCCGGAATTGACGGATAATTCAGTCTTGCTATGGGAAGCTGCTGGACTATGCCCATGCCAAACGCATGGCTTAGCCTGTCTGATGACTGGTGCAATTAGAAATCAATAGTTGTGGACCTGGCCGGGTTTCAGCCTCAGATCTTTGAGGCGAAAATGAGAACAGCTTGGATTAGGACCTAAACGTTTGCTGCAGCTGACAGGTTAGGTGAAACCCACCCATGATTTAGCAAGCGAAATAATTCTTATGCCCCTACCTACGTAACAAAATTATTCAGGCCGCGCAACTGGCACATTTCAGCCAAGCCAGACCAATCAAGAGGGCTGAATAGTTTCGGCCAGCCTCCTTATGCTCCGCAGCGCTTGGCACCCTTCCCGGGCTGATGTCCTGGGCGGCCCCACTGTGCTTCTCTCAAGCCAGTAGGAGGGGATTGGGTACGAAATCTCGCCATCCAATCCCAGCTAAGGCAACACACTGCAACGGCTACAGGGTCTTGTCCTCCGACATAGGGGGCAGCGGCGCTTCCTCTGCGACCTGCAAGTACTGAGCAACTCTGTTCTGAAAGCTCCTCTACACATCAGCAGCACGACACTCTTGCACTTAAGGGGCAACGTAGCAAACGAACTCATGCTGACAGTCTTCCTGTCTGACAGTTCGAGTCTACAGGATCTCAAGCTGTGAAGGCCTCGGCAACATCTGCTGGAGCAGCTGCAACTCGTGATCGCTTGCCCGAGCTTGTCGAGGACTCGCAAAGGCCATGACAGAACGGTGCTTCGGCTATTCAGGAGTGTTTCTGGCTCAGGACATTCAAGCAAAGGAGGATATGTCGATCTTGTTTGGAAGCCTGGAAACGAATATCGTGCATTGCAGTGCTTACTTGGAAGAATTACCAGGTATTGATGAGTGCACGGATTGGCGTACATCGAGGTGTGAGGCAGATTAAGAACCCGACCAGCACCCACCTTGATCGGAGCCTGACATACACATCTCAGCACTGTGTACCCATCCGTCACAATCTTCCAAACATCTCAAGTCAACAAGCTTCCACGTAATGGCACACTCGCCGCTCGCCTCTAAGGTTGCAGCCAGAAAGGTCCCCAACCTATTCCTAACATGGGGCCCACAGTCCTCGTTTTTGAAGGGAGTCACCATGAAAGCAACCAAAGAGTAGAAGCACAACACCAACAGTCACGGTAGGGCCGGGTACCTCCATAAACCCCCTTCCCCACACGTTTGGACATTTTCCGATGCGAGATGTTCTATGGCGCCAGCTGAGAACAACAGGAGCAGTACTTCTTCTTAAGGGGCGGGGGGTATGTTACAAAGCAACTACAATAAACTCTGCATTTGCGCTGCTTGTCGGTCCACATTCTTGACACTGAACTACAAAGAAACCTTAGCTGAAAGGGAGGGGGTTCACTGTACTCCAACGTCGGACTAGGCGTGTTTAGCGAAGCAGCTCCTAAGTAATTGCTCTTCTGGGCTCTATGAGCATCGGGGCCGGAAACAGTAGCATCGGATCCTTGGATATCCTGCAGCTCACGTACTGTTGTATCAGGGAAATGAAAACATTCTATGTGGGAATTAGCCTGAGTTTGCGGCAAACAGGGAAGCCACAATCAAGGAATCGCTAAACCTTTTTCATGGAAATCCCTGCGCGGCCACAAAAAAAAAGCGGCACGACCCCAATGTATATATATATATATATTGTAAACATTCCATACATATCTGCTGTCTTGACGCAAAGTCTGGGCCAGCCGCAAGTTCGGGTGCCAACCCCGCCCAGTCCTGGCTTGGAAGACCTGGAAGTGGTGGGACATCGCCATCAGCCGAAGGGCTTAGGCCTGGCGTTTCAGTCATTCTTCGGGATGCACCACTCTGCTTGAGGGATTGTCACAGGGATGCACATAAATACGTATACCTATACATATTACGTATGTGCAAATCCAAAAAATTCCCCGTCAAATGCCGAGTGCCACATGGATTCCAAAGGGGAAGGAGCGAACCCTGTGGGCTTTACAATTGCAACTTCCAACATTTCAAAACCAAACAAAGGTTCCAAAACTGAACAAATAAAGTATTTCCTGAATTGTGAGACATGAACAAATCCAAGCAGGGACCTGAATCAGGGCCTCGCTTTGGGGGCGCGTGAAAACGAGAGAAATGCTTCTTCAGGGGGATAATGGAAAAGAAAATGGAAACTACTATATTATAGTAGGTTATATATTTGGGGTTGTAGTCCCCCTTAAGTAGATAGAATATGGGGTATATTATCGCCAAAACCCCCATTGTACAGGCACCCTGGCAGGGTCTGTGAGGTAGGACTGCTGTCGGACACCTCAACTTCTGGCCCAAACCCCGTGTGGTGGTCCTTTTGCTTCGAAAATTCAAAAACCAAACTGAACGTACCAACTCCTAGGAGCTTGCATTCCGAAATCCGACAATTTCTCCCAATTGCAAGATACGATAATTCCAAACTGCAACTGGCAATGTTTGAGAAAATCAAATGGGATTACAAGACCTGGACGGGCGTTTTTGGGCGTGATTTTGAATTTGTGAATGTTACTTCTCTTGTGCAGTTGTGGAACTTCTGGGTGCTGGACATGCTTTGTTCGTTCAGGTCTGGAAGTTTTGGACTTGTTGGAATTTGAAACTTCAGAATCCCAAGACTTAGCTCGTTCAGCTTCGGAATGTGGTGAATTTCGCGTTCAGAGCTCTCGAATTTAGCTTTGTTATTCTTCTGGAGTTGTCTGTGGATTTCGCTGTCCCTGTTTCCAAGTTCTTGGGGCTACCAACTGCAATGTTGAATGTGCCTGAAACTATCCAACAAATTAGGTCCATGGGGGGGTGCCAATTATGTGTATACATATACACCTATCTAAATGATTGGTATTTGCAGAGGGAACCCTGGTACAAACTCTGACCACGAATGTTCCCAAGAAAGCCTGCATACTCTGACACACACCATACTGAAAACCTGAAAACCCTCTAACATCTATATGGTCCATCCCTACATACAACTCCCCAAGAGAATGCCGCCAAGCCATGAGAAACCCTTCCTCGGCTTTGGCAAGGATTACCCCGTGAGCCTGGGCTTGGTTTCGGAGCAGCCCACATCGTTGGCAGCTTCATGCTAAAGCTGCACTCCACCAACACCTGAACTCCTCGGCTGCTTCATGTCAATGCAGACCCATGTTTTTCAGGACAATAACATGGGCTCTTTATATGGGATCCTGAAAGTACGAGGTTACAAAACATGAGGTGGCCCTTTCAGGATATGCCGTTGAGGCGTTTGAGGGGACAATTTCAATCTGGGGGCGTGGGGCACTTACGCGAGACCTTGCCCCCCCTCCTTATCCATAGGAACCCGGCGGGGAAGCCCTATGTTTATCATACACCTTCAACACTCTGTTCCCCAGGAACCCCAGCCCGGTACTGACTATACCTTATGTAGGGCAAGGTTTCTCGTTCAGAAGAATATTTTAAACTCTTAAACCATTATTGAACCTTGGAGTCCTTGGTCTCAGGTGAACCATATTTTGTTCTGCGTTCTCTAGATAGTCCATGTACTTATTCAACTCGCCATGTGTGATAGTGTGCTTGATGAAACGCCTGGCTAAGACAAGGCCCATCGGCTGGTACAGCATACCTCTCCCTCGGGCAACAATGTTCGTAGGGTTTAGGGTTTAGGGTATGATGTCCAAATTGTTGGCAGCCGCAGTCGGGCGGTCAAAGTGATACGACAGCTCCAAAAACCCTCTTTAGCAAAAGGGCAACGCTGTGAATCAAAATCCCTTTTGTTGTATGCCTGTTTACTCATACAACCGCATCATCAATTTCTCGTTTCTGACTTTATGCCCATCATACCGTTGTCCAAGACTTTCATGTGCTTCGTCTTCTCTGTCCCTTTTACATCAGTCTGAATTAAAAACAAGTACGGTGTATACGATTATAATTGCCAAAGTCCTCTACTAATTGGTTGTCACCTGGAAATGTCCTTGTACAAAGGAAAATGTATGGAGTGACTCAGATTAAACCAAATGCTCTCTTCCGTGCTTATAAGATTACGAGATGAGGGGCGCTATACATTAGGGAAACACTACGGGCGTCATTATGTAAAAGTTTTCATCACCGCATTTATGACTAGATTGCTGATACTCGGAAACACATCTCCCCCAGCACAGGCAACTTGATTCCATTTTGCTTCTGTTAAATTGCCATATTTAGTGCTAATCTACTCCGCCAGTTGCAGCTCTCCGCCTTGTTCTAAATACTCTTATTGTATCTCTTCATAGCTGCTCTGCATCAATTCATGACATTTCGGTTTCTTCTCCATCTTTTCATGGGACACCTCTTTATAAACAAACATGAAAATCAAATTCACCCAAAAATTCAGTTCTTGTCTAGCTGTTTACATCGGCCATTCCTTCAAAAGAAAGCCTGAACAAAGGGTCTGAACCACCTCTTTTTATCAATGGTTATAGCTGTACTGTCAGAGGCACTAGCAATATCACCTGTTCCTTTCATTGTTAACTTAGTCCCAACGCCTTCGGTTTTCTGAATGCTCCAATCATCATCTTCATTTGTTTGCGCATTACCGACGGAGCATAAATTGAGACTTAGAATGTCTATTGTGCCTGTATTGTTGAACGTGTTTGTTAGCTTATGCGTTTCTGCCAATCTTGTGTTGCGAGGCAGTGACGTCAAATCATCCCATCATCAGATATGACGTCTTGTGATGATTGTGATGATCTTGTTCCCGCTGTGTTACATTCAACATGGAAGCATTTTGGGATGACCCTTGTAGGCTTTCAAAGCAAACCTTGGACTTTAGCATCCGTTTGAATGTTTCAATTCCCACTAGTTCTTCACTGGCTTCGCTTTGTATCTTAGCTCTTGTGATTTGTATGGCATACATTCACCCCTTGTTCTGTTCTGCGTTTATGCGTGAGAGAGGTTTTGACGTATTGCCAACAGATTCCCGCAAGGGATTATACATTTGTTAAAAGTTTAAAGTCGGCGACACTTCATCAAATCTCAGTGTTGACCAGCCAGAGAGAATTCAGCTAGAACAAAGTATGTTGTGTCAAATACACGAGGAATGCATTCCCCGTTCTTGTAATCAACAGATAAGGCGGCTCATGGCCAATGATGCTAATGATCGAACATGTGTTAATGTTGCACACGAAGAGACAGGGCCTTGGACAACCCGTGTAATTGATTACTTTTACCGAGGGATGTTACACAGCCTCTAACTTACCAGGCCATTTACGAGTCACGTGAAGCAATTATGATGTGCCAGGCATGAAATTCGTCATGTGACTCGGGGTTTGTTGGCTTGCAAAGGGTGAAAAGCTTGTACTTACATATATGGCAACGAGATAAGCAACTATGATCAGTTGACAGTAGCTGCTTCAAAAATACATGAAATAGTCCGCTATCTTGGGGTATTAACATCAATGAGCTTAGCTCTGTTGATTATTCTGTATCCTGATGTGGCGGGGACATGTTCTGTAGATTAAGTTTTTCACAGTAAACGACCACCTCAGCCAAAGTACGTGTTTGAATGGAGTAGACATATCTTCCACCACAATATTTTAGAGTATATGGAACCCCTTCATGAGGAAAGCAAAAAGTTAAGATGCTAAGTCTCAAGCTGCTAATACCGTTGTTCAAGAAACCACTCAACCAGAACCTCTGCAAGAAGAGCAGACACAACAAGAAGAAGCAGAGCACACGCGCAACCGAAAGCGCACGCTTTCTTTCAAAACTTGCTGCGGTAGTTGCCATTAAATGCAAACTAGAAGAGGATGGTGAACAAGCTGGAGCTATCGAGGGCATAGATATAATGGTGGAGACGCCAGCTCTCATCCACTCCGATCATGCTATGAGGGTAGCTTAAACAATGACATATTTTAGACAAGTGCCTAGGATGAAAGGGTAGAAATACACAGGACCCGAACAAATCGTGAATGTGCAGAAAGTGCTTTACCGACCTTGAACATTCTTTGGTCAGAAGACGTCGAGAGTTCGGGCTGGTGAGAGAAAGGAAAACCAACATTCGATGGACAATTCATTTTGGAAATGATGACTGCGTATGATAATAAAGTGGTTCAGTCTGATGCTGATACTGGTTTAACACGGCGAGGGGCTAGGAAATGTAAGAATGAAGTAACCCTTAGAGCGAACATCCCCATGAATGCTACAGCAACAACGGAAATCCGGATTAAGATGTCAAAGATAGTCAGGCGGAGATATGTAGTTTTACAGAAACAAAAGGCTGTTGAATTGGAATGAAAATACTTTATCGTTGGGAATACCAGAAACGGTTTGGGACAACAACACCAGCATGTAAATGGGCGTGGCTATCTACGCCACGAATCGCTGAAAGAGCGAACCCCGTACAGTTTGCAGAACTTTTTGGTCCTATGGCTCAACTTGTTTTGTTGGTAGAGGGTTTAGGGTTTAGGGTTTAGGTGAGCTTCTTTGTGTTTTCTTTGGCTATACGCTCACGACCCTACAAAACTACCCCGCAAAGCCCCAACCCTGGAAATCCTAGTTTCCATTTTCGGTTCCATTATCCCAATATAACCCCAACATACACCCATTTGTAGGATAATAGTTTCCATTATTTCCATTAACCCCAATATAACCCCAATATATAGTCTATTATTTTAAGGTAGTTTCCATTTCATTTTCCATTAACCCCAATATGACCGCAATATATACTCTATTATATTATAGTAGTTTCCATTTTATTCTCCATTAAACCCATCAAAACCCCAATATAACCCTGGAAACCCAGAGTTGGCCCATGGCTTCTGGAAGTTGATGTCCCTCATGTCCTGCTCGCCTGGCGAGAGTCAAGATGCGTTAGGGGCAGTATATGATAGTATGTTGTAATAAAATAGAAAAAATTATCGTATCTCATAATCTATCATAGTATATTCGAGTAGAATCTAGTATGATATAATGTTGGGTTCGCAGCTTGGACTTGCGAGCAAAGGTTTTGGAAGGTATTCCTCCCCCAGCAGCTTCTGTAGGATCTACAGTACTGGCTGTGGTCCGTTCTGAATCGTTTGCTCAGAACATCGTTGACATGAAAGCCCTGGCTAGGCATTCTTTGCATATGCC
The DNA here is from genome assembly GCA_905231905.1 of Symbiodinium pilosum. Classification (NCBI taxonomy): domain Eukaryota; class Dinophyceae; order Suessiales; family Symbiodiniaceae; genus Symbiodinium; species Symbiodinium pilosum. The sequence goes on from CAJNIZ010009402.1 coordinate 95,283, forward strand.
ATCTTTAAACAGCCTTGGCAGGGCTGGTAAGGCTGCTGGACTGTACAACACACCATGGGCACGCATCCGTGCACAAACTCCTCGAAGAAGAGTCTTCGAATGATCAGGGCAGGATCTCTCGGTGCTCACGGCTACCCTGAGCCTGGGCGGCTTTGCAAATCTTCGTGGTGTTGAAGTTAGACTGAGACATGAAGATGCTTTCTTTGCAGCACTGCTCATACCTCTCTGTGCCGTCACATGGTGTGAACTCGCTGCAACCCGGCCCGCAATCCCGACAACGTCCTTTCACGCACCTCACCACGTCGTCGATGGCTTGCTGGAAAGCGTTCTTGCAAAGGTACGGCTGCGGCGCTTCTTGCTCGGTCTCCTGGCAACAGGGAACCCAAAAGGAAATTTCGCAAAGATCGCACGTGAAGGAGACATCCCCGATAATCCATCCAGTACTTGCGTGAGCACAGCCACATTTCCGTTCGAGACACACGGTCGCTTCCTGGTCCCATTGACAGGTCTTCAGAGCATCTCCCTGGAGGCCTGCACATCGGCAGATGAGCGAAGGATTGCTGACGTTGTGCTGAGCGCAACAGGTGGCGATGTGAGCTGAATCCTCCTGACACAGCTGGCATGCCTCCCCAGAGCAGCCCTTGCACTCAGTATGTACGCAAGCCTTCACACCCTCCACCATGGCAGCGGTGTTGCACATGTCGGGCGGCGCTGTCCCGTTCTGGTAGTGCTTTTGGCAGCAGTCGCGGATTTTGCCTGTGTCCCTTCTGCATATCTGGTAAGCCTCACCAGAATAGCCGTGACAGCTGGTCCCCATGCAAGTCTTGACTTCTTGCTCCCAAGCGCATCTCTCAGGGTCACTGGCTAATTCGAGCCCTTCGCAGTTAAGCCTGGCAGAAACGGGCGTGGCCAGGAGAAGCAACAAAGACAGCACCGCCATCAACGCACAAGAGGAGCCTGACTCTTGGGAGTCTGGCAGGGCCCAAGAGTCCCAGAGTCAAAGGTTTAGTCGAACGGGTGACTTCCAGTAATGCGGAAACTTGAAACAAGAGTGGCTACAGGAAAAAGGTGCTTTTGAACTGCCTCATGCCCACGCACTTTTCAAATCTCAAGTTGCAGTCATGTGCAAGGCATTACGCAAGCGAGATGGGAGCACCTGCATGAAGTTGCCCATCTTGCTGTTGTCCACTATTTTCTTAATCAGTAGAGGACCAGGTGGTTCAAAGGGTAGGCATTAAGAATGTCCCTTGCAAGTCAGAGGGTGTTGAAGGCTGCTAGGTTAGGATTCGAATGGTTCTAGAATGGAATCTGTGATTATTTTGGTTCAGGAGTTATTGGGCCGGGCTTCACCGCGGGTTCCCATAGATAGTGGGGTGCCCATGGCACCTGGGAGATAGGGATGTGTGGGAGCCAGAAAAACAGTCCCCAACGGGAGGCTATCTGCGGATGCCTTTGAGAAAATCCCATTTGACTTCAGGCTTCTGCAGTTACCCACGATCTCCATGATGAGTCCGAGGAGAACCTTGGAGTCACCCCTTAGGGAGTGTTTGGCGTGTGGCATCCACAGCTACGCTCCAAGCTACTGTGAGGACAGAACGGCGAGTAGTGTCTCTTGAATGACGACAAAAGATGTTTCATGTTCTTCCTTGGTTTTGGTCTGAGGCTGAGAACTTGCGGGTCATGGGGCTTCTTGCGGTGACACTGTGCCTCAAGTACCGGCCGCCGCACTTCCAGATTACCTGGATTCCTTCGGGGCTCCACATCTTACGTGTGGAAGGGAATCCACTACCTACAAGTCACTCTATCGTCCCCTAAACGCACTAGTCTGAGGCCGAAGCGGTTGCGCTGACAACGACGCTGAGGGCCAGCAAGAAGTAGGGTAACCTGGGCCGCGCATCCGAACACAGACCACAGTGCATGCAAAAGGGTTCCACCTCATCTGAAAGATGCACACCTCTGTGGCTGGGCATGCCAAACCGACCGCAAGTGCTGGCATTTGAGCATAACTTGAGCAAGCGCGTCGACTGGGCAGAGCAATTGGGACTTGGAACTTCAAGCCCAGGACCTAAAACCCTAAACCCGTTTGCATCTGGGCTGCCACAAAACCCTGAATTCCCCTAAAACCATAAACGTCAAGAGCCCTCGGGCCATGCTGTGAAACGCAAAACTTTGCAGACTTGGGCAGACAAGGGACGTGTTTTCAGCGCAGCCAAAGCCTAAAGGCAGAGTGTCCACGCGTTGAGAGATCCATGAGGAGATGCTAAAACAGCCATAATTAGATGACTGCTAATTCTTCAATTATTCTCAATGCCAAGGACCCCAATCAGCAAAGGGAAACTGCACTCGCTCCGAACGCTACGGCACGCTACAAGACGCTTCCACAGAAGCTCAGCAGTGACTCCTCCCGTGCATTCTGCCAAGAAAGTCGCCTTCGAACGTGACTTGAGCACGGTCGGCGCAAACCTGGCAGCATGCGCGGACATGGCTTCCAGCTTCTTCCGTCATCACTGCCATCATCATTTCTATGTTCTCCGGTGCCATTTTGTTGCGGTTACACTTACTTCCCCTAGCTTCTGACAGCAACGAGTGGGGAGGCAGGGAAGCAGTGGCACCTGCCGTCCAGTGTAGGTTGTCACCTCGGCCACCACGGTGAGGGAGTCGCCCGTGCCGAAGTTGGGCTGGCAATCAGCGAGGGCAAAGATCTTACTGGTGGCTAGTTCCGGATATTATGGGCTGGCTGGGTGGTGGGAATTTGAAGTCGACATGCTTGGCAAAGAATCTTCCACTACCTGGCCATCCCAACAGCACTGCCCTTGCCGCAAGCCTTCCCGCCAGTGTGGACACGCAGGCTGCAATGAGCCTGCAGGGCTTCAACATGCTTTCGGATACAGACATTCCATTCTTATGTCACACACTCCACCTCCCAAGAACCCAAGCACAACTGAAAGTTCCAAAAGCTTGTGCCACTCTCGTGCCGAGCCTGATCTTGGCCCCGGCAGGCAATGTCTAAGCAGCTGTGGATTCCTCTGGCACATCCCTGGTTTCTTGCTGAAAGCTGTTTGCCCCATGTCTGCCAAGCACATTACTGACAACATCTCGATGGGTGCAGTGGCTAGGCTGCTAGTAGGCCTCTCCTAGATCCTTCGGATAGCAGCCCAGGCCATGGAAGCCTGAAATCCACAATCCCAAACCCTAAGATGCAGCCCAGCGGTCCACCCTGGCCCAAGGTGGCAAGGCTCACTGCCCCCCAGGAGATGTTCTTGCCTAGGCTTTGCTTGGAGGGAAGTTTTGTCTACTCAGTCTAGTGGTTGAAGGGGGGGCGGGTGTAGAGCCCAGGGATGCTCAGATCTTGGCAATCTAAGCATTGGTGCAAGCGGTCAATGCAGAAGGCTACCCTTTTGCCTTGCGCTGTCTTCCAGTGAGAGTGTCTGCGCGTCAGGCAATGTGTTACACATGCAGCGACAGGCAATGGCCTGGATAGCCATCACGGGCTGAATTCCAGAGTGATGCAAACACATGTTGGGGCTTGCCCTGCAGCCTTTGTGACCACATCACGCCCTAACAGCGGACTCAATGATCTGTTGGCCTGGCAATCTGCCTCCAAGACGTCATTCGCCCGGCGGACGAAGGCCAAGGTGAAGGCAACTCCGCCACTCATCGGCACCAACAGCTGCGTACAGGCTAGCAGACCTGCACCATGCACCCACAGCTGCACTGCCATGATCACGACCTGCACGGAGCCAAACAGGTAGCAGCCACTCGTCAGCAGACCCAGAACAGCCCCCCGAACCCGCTTCTTCTGCGTGAGCAACTGGACACCCGTCCAAACTGAAAGCGGGCTGGCCAGCAACAAATCTGCAAAAGGGACCAGCACGCACCCGCCTGCGTGGGGGCACCACACCCAGCCCTTGCCCCAATCATAAGCACCGCTCACACCCGCAAATACCCCCATACAAACAAAGATCCAGGCAAAGGTTGATTGCTTGTCCATGGCCATTCTACCGCGCATGTCTTGCAGGTAGGTAAGTTTAGGTAAGTGTCAACCTGTACCAATCGCCCGTGCTGGCCATTAGACCCACTACATTGCCAAGGCAAATAACAGGATTTGGCAGGCGTCAAACAGCAAACACACGCAAACACTTAGCAAAAAGCCTCCCGTGGCTGCAGTCAAGCACGCAGGCTGCCAAATCTCCATGAGTCCAGAATCTGAACAGAGCCTTACCATGAGCGTTTGTATCGCAAAGCTTGAAAATTCGGAGTAAGCTACCTGTATAATCAATTTGCATAAGCCCTTGCCTGCTTCTACATATTCAGGCTGCAATTCATTGATATCGGAGAGACTTCAAGTCTACGGAGGCCCTCAGAAAAAAACCGTGAGCCAACCTGCAAGTTTTTTGAGTGTAGCTTGTCAAATAAGGTTCAGGGATGGAAAAGGAAATGGCAATTGCCATAAGTTGAGGGTTTGAAGAACTTTTTGGCCCAAGTGCCAACCTGCCCAAGATTTCCATCAGGAATGCCCAGTAGTTATACTCGCACCCTGGACGGCAATGCCTGGGAACCTCCTTCCTTTATTCGGGGAGCCGCTATACTACCAAAAGAGATGTGGAAGTTCGAAAAACCCCTGTACTTCCTCAGCTGCTTTCTTCCCGGATGCCACTGGCTGGGATCAGGGTGGGCTCCCCAACTGCAACATCACAGGCTGCGAACTCTGGCAAGTGGTACACTTCCTGAGTCAAAAGCACTGGGCCTTGAGTTGGGAACCCAGAATGCGAAATCATTATGAGACAGTCTCGAAGTGCAATCCACAAGGACAGTGTGCAAGGAAGGCGTGACAACTGATGCATGAGTAGCCTTTCTTGGAGAAACAACGGCATTTCGTTCGGTTCCACTGAATGGCCTTTTGCCTTTTGGAGTCGGCTTCAGGTTTCAGACACGATCTTGTGTACGTCTGTGGACATTTCGTACAACTATCCAGTGGCATTTTTTGAGGGCTTGGGAAATGCCAGCACACATGACATTGCACGTGATTGCAAGTCAGAAAAACATCTGGAAGGCTATGGGATGAAGCAGGACAAGACCACGCTGGACAGAAATTGAGAACACTTATACCCGGTAGAGGACAGTCCAATGGCTTCGAACTTGAGAAATTTGGGGTTCTGTCCCATGCTGGGTAGCTCGATGAATCAACATTACCGAAGCTCTCAGCGGCAATTATCCTCAAGCTCAAACCCCTAAATGAACCAAGTTTCCACTTAAGTTCCAATTGTCGTTCCCATTTGGTTCTCCGTTACTGGGCTGTTAATATCCCTATACAACTCCTACATAACTGTACCCCAATCCCCTTTGTATGCCCCTGTACTAAACCCTGAACCCCAGGCCGAGTGTCATCTTTGCTCTTCCCAGGCGCCAAGGACAAGGACCCTGCAGTCCAGAGCCAGGGACCACTGCCTTTGTGAACGTCGAACGTTTGAAGAACAATGGAAACATGAAGTAATACTTGCTACAGCCAGCTTTGGAACTCTAAGTTTTATATAAGTCATGGTATTGGAGGGGCTTTCAATCTGGATGCGCTAGTCCCTAGGAGTCAGCATGCCAACGCACGGCGGCAGACGACAAAAGGAACAAACAGTAAAGCGTGAAGTAGTTTCAAAGGGCCGCCCCTCCACCACTACTTGGAGGCCCATGCGACTTAGTAACCACTTATAACTGGGCTTATAACCCAACTTATAAGCCCCTAAACGGGCTTATAGGGGTTACCCCGAATATAGGTGGGGTAATAACCCAGTTATAAGTAATTAGTAAATCCCACGGGCCTCCAAGTATCCTAGAACCTACCGGCCTCAAGCCCCAGAAACCCCAACCCCAACCGGAAAGCCGCCATGTGATCGGTGGCCTCCACATAAACCGGTGGCTCCAGTATGGTCCCCAGTATACTGTGACGAAGAGGCCGCTAATTCCGAAAATCCCTAGACCCTATACCCAAAACCCTAAATCCCTAAACCCTAAACCTAAAACCCCTAAACCCTAAACGCTAAACCCCTAAACCCCTAAACCTCAAACCCTAATCCCTAAACCCGAAATCCGAGCTCAGGTGCTAGGACAGCACGCCAAGGCTCCCTGCGGGGTGTTAGACAGCGCCTTAGGCTGCAAGGATGTTCTGTAGGGTTTAGGGTTTAGGGTTTAGGGTTAGGGGGATCATGGAAAAGAGCAAGGGAGCTACTGTTTCAGGTCTAGGGTCTAGGAAGATTATGCCCCAATTCTAGAGTACCACCGACTGGCACATGAAAGCAAAACTTGGTCACATAGGGTTTATAGGCGTTATGGAATGAAGGGGCCTATGACCTAAATGATTGTCATGAATACAAGTTTGAGGTCCATTCGAGGTACCTTGTACCAGGAATCTAGAGCCATAATATTGGTAGTCATTTAGGCCTCTACATTATTCTGCTTTGGGCTTCTCCTTCATAGCGGAAGTGATCATCATACCAGTAATGTGCACAGTGACATGGTCAATGCTTACAACCAATGACGAGAAGAGAGAACCATAAAAATCATGGGAAATGCGGTGGCCATGACAGTTGCCGCACTTTGGCATCATGGTTTGTAGAAGCTGCCCCCTAAGCAGCAAGCTCGCCACCACGTTGTTGACTTTCGTAACGTGTCCCCAGCATCCCATGCTTTCCTTGGGGAACGAGTTGAGTACATATAAACCACTTAACCATATCTAGCCAAACCTGCGCTTGTCAGTTCATAGGTTATGAATATCCTAAACCTTAACAAGCCTAGCTACGGGACATTCCTCGCACTGGCTAAGGCCGCTCGCCCGGGACACCGATCCCGGTGAACAGACCTGGCAAGAGGGGAGGGGGCTAGGTAGGACTGTTACCTGGGGATTGGGCTTAGGGTGTAGGGTTTAAGATAATGTCTTCTAATTGCTAAGCCAAGCCCCAGGTATAAACGGATTATAGGTAGCGTCCTGCAGTCTCTCGTAAATTCTACAACTTAGGGCGTAGGGTAATTCAGTTTGGGATGTCAGGGGGTACTGAGTCGGAGGTTCAGGCGCGCTGGGGGTTTAAGGACTCCAGGATTATATAGGGGTAATGTTAGGGCTACATTGGGGCTATATTGGGATAGTGCAAAATGGGGCTTAGGGTTTCCCAGGGTTTAGGAGGGTTCCAGGCATCAGGGCTCAGGAAAGAATGTGGGGTGGAATGGCTGGCAGGACTTTGGCGCAGAGCTTTCAAAACAACACCACGAACGCTGATGCGCAAAAAATAACACATGACATGGAGCCCGAAATGGTGGATCCCGGAAACCACGAGATTCTGTGTTCTCGGTGCCCCCCGAAGAGGAACTAGAGGCGGAGTCTAGGCCGATCTGGGCTTCGGCTGCACAAAGTCAAGAAGATTTGAGTGCCGAACATCGGGAATCAAAGAAATGGGTATCCTTTGGGCATCCAAATATAGCCCCAATATAATCCCAACTTTGTAGTAGTTTCCATGTTCTATTGCATTATCCCTAAATAGCCCCGATATAACCCCAACATTGGCAGCTTGAGTAGGGAAGCCTCGGAGTCCTCCGGCAGAAGATAGGCTCTGGGGGGATGCACAAGGAAAACATCCCATAGGTTCCCCAGTTTCCGCAATCAATCTACTTGAGCATCACGAAAGCGACTATGACAGAGACCCCTGTACCTAAATGTGTCTTTATACATATATATATATAGATATGGGGTCTGTAAATGATATATCGTTAGATTGCCCTAAACAATCCAGAATCGAATGCGACATGAAGTGGAAACTGGGATTATCGTAACCCACCTCGCACTGCGAAAGTCCAGGCTGTTTGCCGATTGTGCCCGCTGGGCAGTCCACACAGTCGCTGGCTGCCTGGATTTTTGCAAGATGGGGTAGGCTGCACCTGAAAAACTCTACCCCAAAACGAAACTTGATTCTCCTAGGGAAAGGGAGGGAGGAAATCTTGTACCATCTAGTATCCCCACAGTACTGTGGTGGCTGATATTCGGGCTGTATAGATTTGCGCAAGATTTCCTCCGTCCACCGCGTCTTGGAAGTTAGGACCACCAATGGATACCCAGCTGCTGTGCCGCCTTCTTGGTTGAGGAACTTCCCAAGAGGACAGCTCTTGCCTGCGGAATAGCACAAAAGGCAGCAATGAATATGGAGTGGGTTCAATCTCGAAAAGCACCGGCCAAAAAGACCCACATACTACCTACGCATGATGGCTACATGTGTTCCAGAGGCAGTACCACTCAGCACAACATCTAGTCAGGCTTAAAATCCAAAGGCTCATCGCTCAGCGCTTCCTGAAAAATCTATGGCTGAATCATTGGGCGGACCGTGCAAAGCTTCATCGAATTCAACTCTCGCAAACCCTCCATGGCTCATGTGAATGTTGCGACAGTGCGAGTTTATACTGTTTATACAACCTCTCAAGCTCAGTTGCAGCTTGTTGAAGGCGTGCTAAGATCGTCGTTGAAGGTTCCCTTGCCCTTGGCAGAGTCCAACACATCTCAGCTGAGACGATGACAGGTTGGGTCCTGACTGTAGCACTACGACCGCATGCAGAAAGAGACGAATACAATCCGAAAGACTACACTTCTGCTAGCAGCACCTCCACTAGGACTTTAATTGTCGTTTTTCTAGGTTGCATGTTCTTTGCAGCGAATGCATTCCCTGCACACATGCAGGGCCGGCACTTGCTTTCTGATGTCTTCTCTTGGTATCCATCGATGAGAACTAGGAATGGTATTTTGAATTCAAGGGAATCACTCCAGGACAAGACCTGAACACGAACAGCCGCGCTTCGCTCTCTGCAAACGCACCATTTGTGCACTGCACTCGCATCTTCTGACTTCTGCACAACCGGGCAAGAACCTGATGTAGATATTGCAAGCCTATCTCAGCTAGTTGTCAAGATAACGATTGTGCATCCCAGGAACCTCTAGGATGCCTCGCCTGCTGATAACTCAAAACGCTCTGGCGACACCTCATCCGCCCAGTTGCGCAAAGGAGACAGGCCGTCTGCCCAGCGTATGGAACATACTGTCCCAAAGGGCATACCAGACAGGCCTCAAATGCTCTGTGGTGTGGTGAGCTGAGGGAACAGGCCACAGCTGGAAGGAGTTTTGATTCTGGCGCTGTTAGGACCAGACGTACAGTGACAGAATGACAAAGAGGAAGAGTTGGGGGCCTCAGACTTGACCGGTCTCTCAGGCTTGACCGGTCTCGCGCAGGCTTGCAGGTCACTCGGCCACCTTCTGCTTCAGAAGGTATGAAAATCCTGCTGGTGGGCAAGATGTGCCACACGCTTCTCAGAACCTGCCTACAAGCACTGGCCACACTAGCGCTTCAAATCATAGCATTCCCGCTGGTTCTTCTCACCGTCTCCACCCTGAAAGCAAAGCAAGGGGGGGAGGGAGCAGGGCAGCTAAAGGCAGCCAAAGCGCCGTTTGCACACTGTACCTGCCTGATGGACACGTGCCTTGGATGGGCTTCTGTCGGTGCAAGCTGTTGATTGTTTGCCGGTAGCCATAGATTTCCGATAGGTTTGGCCAGTGACGCCGTGAGCGTCTTGTACAGTACAGGAGCGCACGGATGTCTGCAATGCACTTGCTGTTGACTCCTGCTTCCTTTTGAGCCATCCTCGGGATATGGACACAGAGAGCAGACTCATTGTCTTCGAGAATTAACAAACCTGTACCAGACATCTCGCATCCCTGCTTTTGCCAATGTGCTCTAGAGCTTCTTCTCTCAGTCATAGTGCACTCATAGGACGCTGCTCGGGGAGTTTTCCCACAACCGCCATTTCAGGCTACCCTGCTCCAAGCCAGACCCTAGTTGGCCTAGTCCTGACAATCAAGCAACCTCATATAACCGAAACAAACATATGCCCCTTAAAGGGATCCGCAGCAAAGGGACCCCGATTGGTGGAAACTCCCAGACCCGAAAAACGACAGTATTTTCCTGCACTCCCTACACAAGACCTTTTCAGGCCTTCCTGCCTGGCAGACTCCTTGCCTGGCCCCCATCAGGCCCAAACCCTAAAGCCTCATCCTACACAGCCCCCGCTGCCACAAAGCCCAATCTTTACACCCAAAAAGTTACCAAGCATGGGGCCAGGCTGCTGCAAGTAGCTTGACCCTCCCCAGCCGCCTGTCCAGGCCTGAGGTGAAGCTCTCAGAGGTTTCTGGTAGGGTTTTCAAGTGGCCGTATCGGGATACGGATGAAAACTGCAGTTGAGTACTTCATCTTGCGGTGTAGTACAAGGCAAGTCAGCTGAAGAATACTTATGTCCAACTTAGTTTTTCAAGATTTAGGGAGAGCTCTTGGGCTACTTTGTATGTCATGCATCCTCAAAACAATTCGTGGGGGATCGCAAGTGCACACCAGGCATTCTGGGTTGAAACCTGAAGTACAAGATTTCCCTGCGCCCACCTTATTTCTATCAGTGGCTGCTTCGGCTGATAGTCTGCGTGACGAGATGCAAGGTTTGTATCGAGATCACAGCCCGCATGGATAGCTATAATCTCTCCATGATGGCTCGCGACTTTAAAGCTTTTACCCGTCTGCACTCAGTGGAGGCTATGCCATCAATTCAACTTTCTGGTGGTTACTTGGGAGGGGCGGAATGAATCCTTATAGTTGGTAGCTATTGTACATGGTCCCATATACGTAATACTTCCAAGAATGAAATTCGCCTCCCCGAATAAACCTTAAACCCCATAGCCCATAGCAGTTTCACTTTCCACGTCTCATTGCTACTAACCCCTAAACCCTGAACCGCCAGCAAGTGGGTAGGAGCCCAGGAACAAGCAGGGTGCGCAGCGCATCAGCGAAGTGGCTCCAAAGCCAGCTGAAGCCCTGCCTGGGGATAAGTAGGAATTCAAATTCGAGGTTCCACTTTAATGAGGATTTCGAGGTTTTCGAAAGTTGGGTGTATTGGTTGGGGAGGGGGGTTCTTTTGCTAAATTCGCAATCTAGAAAATAGTCCCAAAATGACCCTAGGCTCTAGACTGCACATCTTTTGTGCAACTTGCAGTTCTAGGAACCCCCTGAGAGGGATCTACCCTGCAGCATGGCTAGAGCTGCCTGTTAGTCGCTGCTTCAATGGAACTCCTAGATATATTTTAGGAGGACCCCACCCTGTAATAGTGGTATAATAGGACTATAAGAGGACCCTAATATAATTACCATTATCCCTTATAGTCACTATTACTGGGTGGGGGGTCTACCTAAGATATATTGTGAAGAGAGGAGGGAAGGCCGGGGCCCCGACCTCTAACTCGCCAGTCCCCAAAGCCTCAACCCCAAAAGTTCTTGAGTTTCTAGGATGCGTATTACGAAACACCAGCACGCTGTTACTGTTGCTATTCATGTGCGTCATAACTTGCAACGGTAGCTACAGGGACCATAGGTTACAACCTGGTCAAAACTTGAGCATCAAAATGCACAAAACTAGGGGCTTTCCAGGCGATGCCCCTAATTGCCACACCCTGCCTAATTGTTTACACTTCTGCCTCGGCTCTGAACTCGTGGAACATTTAATCCTGGGACCGAAATCAAAATCCTAAGCTTCTTTAAGCTCGAAACGATTCTAAGGACTATGATCCTGACATGACACTATACCCTGAAACCTCATCCTGGTTAAGTCACTTTTACTTGTCTTGCTTTGGAGCTGCCAGCTGGACAAGCCAGACAGGACTCGGGCCCCGTTGCACCCAGCTCCTGGAGCACGCCGAGTTTACCGGGAGAGGTCTGGGATGGTTTGCGCGCAGCTGCTGTTGCCGATTCCCCTGAATCGCCATTCTAAAATCGAAGGTTCAAAGGCAACATCCTGATACGCCTGGTCATATGCCTTCCTCGAGTTGGGGTGCTTAGCAACTGCGGCCTGAAGAACTCAGATTTTTGAAGCCAACATGAAAGAACCTGACCGAAGAGCCCGCTTTTTGAGCACGGGCCCCAAAACCCGAGTCTGGTCAATAATTTCCATTTTCTTTCCATAATTATCCCTATATAACCCCCATATATACCCTATTATAATACAGTAGTCTCCATTTTCTTTTCCATAATTATCCCTATATAGCCCCAATATATACCCTATTATAATACAATAGTTTCCATTTTCTTTTCCATAATTATCCCTATAGAACCCCAATATATACCCTATTATAATACAATAGTTTCCATGTTCTTTTCCATTATACCCTATACAACCCCAACATAATACAGTAGTTTCCATGTTCTTTTCCATCATACCTATACAACCCCAACATAATACAGTAGTTTCCATGTTCTTTTCCATTATACCCTATATAA
>CAJNIZ010009403.1:0-13435 GCA_905231905.1 Symbiodinium pilosum
TAGCAGTGAGAAGAAGAAGAAGACCCAGCTCCGAGTGTCTGAGATTTTAATCCCCCTTAAGTAGATACAATATGGCTTCGGGTACATAATAATAAGATCCCCATATAAGCCATATTCTATCTACTGAAGGGGCACTATAACTGAGCATGGGGGTTTCTGTATGTACTCCCGATGGTTTAGGGATTCGGTTTCAGGTTTTTGGGTTCAGGTTTAGGGGCCCGCGGTGAGACCTCAAACAGTTATCCCTCGTCTGCCATGGCCAGGTTTCGTGGGGACTTGATGCGTCTCAAGATTCGCATGCTTGTTATCATCTGCATCACTCAAAGCAACAATGGCATTAGAACAACCCCTCAACAGGGACCCACAATTGGCAAACCTTGTGTCCCCTTCCTACGCCCTTGAAGCTCACCCTAAAACCCCGGTACCCCAAACCTAAATCTCTAACCCCTAAACCTTGGCCGTACTTTTTCCGTAAGCCCTAATCCCTTGCTGGGCCGACTCCTCCTGGGAAACTCCCAGATGAGCGTTTGGGATCTGTTGCCAGGCAGACTGGGACGAAATCCAAATTGCCGCGAACCAGGAGGAAGAGAGCGAGGCCTTAGAGGGAGATCTGAAATTGAAAGTTTTCAGGTTTCAGGGTTTCGGATGTAGGGCCACACGAGTTTCTTGGCTGACTGGTTGGTTCTGCAAATTCATAATACTTATCGCCCATTCATTTATCAGACATGGATTATATACATCAGGTCAGCAAGTTCAGGGCAAGTCAGATCCTGAACTCCCAGGCACTATTTAAAGGTCTGTCTTTTTGATAGGAACACCGGCTTGGCAACAAACAATTTTACGACCTACGCAAAGAAATCTTTAAACACCCCAAAACAAGGGTTTAACTAGATGTCCTTTTCCCTAAGCCAGCCTTAAGCCCCAACCTAAACCCCCCAAAGACGACTTCCCTGAATGCTAGGTAGTGCGCAGCTTCCCAAAGATGTGCCCTTGGCTTTTGAGTTCCAGGAGGGTCAAGGGTTTGTGTGGAAGGTGCAGGAATTTGGGTTCTGGGCTCAGAGGGTTTGGGCTTTGAGGCTAGGGGTTTTACATTGGGTTGAATATCACCCTAAACCCTAAACCTAAACCTGAACTTTTAGGCCTCCCTTGATCTTAGGCAGCCTGTCTGCCGTTGATCCTCAGGGACTTGTAGGCTAAAGGGTTGGAAGCCGAATCTGAGAGTCCAAAAGCCCACAGCCTTTTAAGCGTTTATTGGCTTAGAAGGTCCGAAGCCGTAATCTTTCGCGACGAAGTATCCTTCCCTGTTAAGTTCCGTCATAAGCTTTCACATCCATTTCCCTGTTCAATGAGCATTTGGATTGTGGTAGAGAAAGCGCCTAGCTAGAATACATTCAGTCACAACCTGACATAATCATTCTGTAGCCAGTGCAGATAGCCCAAGAAGAACGGGCTTGGAGTTTTCTTCTTGACGCCAAAATTGCAGCATGCTCGCCGTAAATACATCCAAGATCCCAGAAGCTCGACACTCCTTCCCGGTCCTACCCTGAACTCAATCATGTGCACTTCTGTCGGAACTTCGGCAGTCTCTATTGCTCAGAAAGTTGTTGTTGCGCTCTAACAGTTGATGCTTCATACCACTTCCTAAAACTTATAGGCTAGAGTTTAGGCTTCAAGCTGGAGGGGTGTATGGTTCGGCGTTTAAGGCTTGCGTTTGCTTAGGAAGCGGCTTTGGGGTTTTGGGGTTTCAGTGAGGGTGCAGGAGTACTGTTTCCGCAGGTGGGGCTTTCACTTCGCGACCTAGATGCCGGACAATATCAGTAGACTGAATGTAGGCCTGGGTGAGGAGCAAGTTAGCAGACAAGTACCCGCGCATGGATTTCGGGTAGCCACTAGATTGGGATGACACGACTGGATTGGACTTGTTTGGCAGGGTGTGGGGCGGGAAGGGGGCTTACGGTCTGTGTATAAGATCCCCGTCCACTTCCCCACAAGCCCGTAGAATGCTGTCAGCACACCCAGAACCCTAAACCCTAGACCCTGAACCCTACATCCTAAACCCTAAGCCCTGCACCCTACAGCCTAAACACTGAACCTTGAACCCTGAAACCTGAACCCTAAACCCTCAACCCTGAACCCTAAACCCTAAACTCTGAAACCTACTAGTTACCCAGGTGCGCCTTCTCCAATGAGGTCATGGGCCAGCCAACTGAAGGCCCAGACCTTCAGAAGCTTTAGGGTTTAGGATTTAGGGGTTTAGGGTTTAGGGGTTTGAGGCTTTAGACTTTCAGGGGCGCCATCTTTCTACAACTCTTGGATTTTCATAGAGCTGGCTTTTTGTTTTTGATTTGCTCAGGTTGTTCTCTCATACCCATAAACCCTAAGGCCAGCGACGATGGAGAGCTTGGGTTTGGGACAAGCGGTTTCGGAACTTAAGGTCTGAGGGTTCAGAGAAACCTTTGAAGTGAATATTTTGTTGGAAAAAGTGATGGAGAAGAGCAAGGGATAGATGGGGTCTTCTCAAGGGATGATGTCGGGCCATAAATAGAGTCGAATTTAAGCAGCATGGACAATGAACTGGAAAATTGGTTTAGACAGGGGTTTATCCTGGTGAGTTCAGGACATGACTGCCAACATTAGAGCTGTAGTCTAAACCCCTCAAAGGGGGCCATATAGGGAATTATTTCGGCGACTATTGTGGGGGATACTGGGAGTTTAGACTATAGCCCTTATGGTGTAGTGTACCTCAAATAGGCTTCAGACTGCTATCGGTAATTATTCAAGCCTCTGTAGCGTGTTATGCCTGAGTGAAGTCATCGAATTCTGAACCCGCAGCCCAACACTCTGCACGCAGGTTCGCCCGCTTGGGGTTTTAGCTGCTGCAGTGCATATCAGTATATTCCTGTGTTCAGTCCAGGCTTGAAAGCACACATGGGGGAGGTGGAGGTTCCATGGTATAGCTCTTGGACTCAGACGTTGAGGGTTCAGGGTGTAGTGTTGTAAATGATGCTATTGTTGACTGACAACTCCTGGCAATACATAGATGCCATGTCCCCTGAGAACTATCGCAATACCAAAAAAAGTCTGGATCGTGTGGCGTTGCATCCAGCCACAGCAGTAATCTGACTCAACCCTAAAACCCACACCCTCAGCGCAGAACAAATTCTCAACCCTAAATTTTCGGCCCAAAGCCTAATAGCCACAACAATTCTCAATCAGGTTGGATGGAGGAATTGCTAGCAGTTTTTGGAGCCTCTCGGCTGATACCCAGGCCAATAGCGTCCAGGCCCACGGGGGCCAGAAATATGAAGATTTGCTATATCTTGCAATGGCAGTTGTTATGAAGTAGCATTTCTATTGCAGGGTTTAGGGCTTCAGGGTGTAGGATTCAGGGTTAGGGTTTGGCTGTGACGTAGCACTTGGTCTCATCAGAAAGGAGAAGTATGGTACTCTACGGCCAAAAAGTCTAGCTCGAATTCCACTCTCGGTTCGTACTACTTACATTATTTATTAGATTATGGAGTGTAGGGTTTAGGGTTTGGGGTTGAGGGTTTAGGTTTTATGGTGTATATGTTTTTGCATCAAATCCTGTCGTAACCATTTAGTTTATGTATTGAAGCCCGTATCGTAAGCCCTCACACCATATCTCTGAAGCATGGCGAAAGGTCCGAGCGATGGCCTGAGGTTCGAGGTTTGGGGATTTCCAGTTTGGGGCTTGGTGGTCTATCGCTAAGGGGCTGAGGCTCTGGGGGTTGGGGTTTGGGCTCCCTACCCGGACAACAACCAGGTGATCTATTGGATTTTGATGTTGGACGTTGTTTTACCTATTGGTTCTTACTAAGGAAAAAAAAGAATATAGCTATATAATCCCTTTAGAATGTATTCCCTGGTTCCCTACTGAGAACCAGTAAGCTTATCTTGAAGACGTTTGTGTCTTTCATTCGATTTTGAACAGGATGCGGTAGTTTCCCAAATAAGGGGACCCCAATATAGTCCTTCTTATAGGGACCCCAAAATGGAAACCCCCATGCGGAGTAGAGTCGGAGGGGAGCCTCGGCTGAGCGACCAGGAACTTCGAAGGAATCACTTACTGGTTCTTAGTAGGGAATAACGGCATAAATTCTGTAGGGACTAGGTAGGTATTTTATAGGGATAATGTAGGGATTAGGTAGGGAGTATGTTGGGACTGTATTCCCTTATTCCCTTCTAAGAAACAGTAGGATCAGCGCAAGACCTGCCAACAGATTGCCGTACTTCCATTTGCGCATGGAAGGTTCTCAAATTCTTTCCTTCCCAGAGGTCCCTTCATGTTGCTAAGTCTCCTGCACGCGAACTTGCATGGCTGTCAGCTTGTTGAAATCTGTTTTCCAAGAAAAGAAAATGATGAGGGTTAAGGGTCTATGCGTGGGTTTCGGGTTCAAGATTTGCGTTTAGGATTGACGCAAGGAATGCAGCAGTAGAGCCCGTTGTTGACTGGATCCGCTCAAGCGGTGCCAAGCGCAGTAATCGTGAAATTGCTCGCAAGATGTTCGAGATTATCTGCAGCTACCATCTCATGCTGGTTCCAAAGCTTCTGATCACTTCTCGCAGTGCTGACGCCGACTCTGTCTGCCTCACGCTACGTTTGCAACCAACTGGGTTGCTGTTAAGCAAATAAAGTCAACGTGCCGTCACAACAAATTTATTGTTTAGCATGTATGTGCATAGCTGCAGCTGAACTCAATTTTTTGAACATCAGCCCAGCCAAAGGTGCTTGTGGAGCGTATTGGCAATCCAGCGCACCTAACAGAGGCAGGGTGACCATTGAAGCGTTTTAGGGTCCAGCGTTTAGGATGTTTTGGGTTGACGGTGCAATGACAGGGTCCAATTGCGCTTCGCAGGGGGATGTCTATCTGCTCCTGTGGACGAAAAAGGCTTCCTCTGTGGACAAGGATTTTGAAAGTCAACAAAAGTCTTTTCCCAGGGTTCACTCCTAGTTCATTCCTGGAATTCCAGAAGCCCCGCCTTGAGTTCCAAAGCCTACGCAAACCTAAGCATGAAGCTTCAAGCTCTAACATCAAGCATCCTTACTTACGGAACTCCACCATGCCACGGCAGATAGAACCCAGGTCTCTGACAAATCTGTGGTCCACGCCCTATAGCCTTGTATCTTCTGATCATAGATCCCAGGCTGTGGTACGTTCTAAACCGCGCATCCTATACTCTACATTCGAAATCTGTAAGCCTTAGTCCCATGTCTTGACTTGGAGCACTCTACATCCTAAGCCCCATAGCCCGCTCTTTGAACCCTGAAGCATCGAACCGCTGAGCCCCAACCCTTAAATCCTGAATCCTGAAGCCCAAATCCCTAAACCCTAAACCCTTAGCCTAAACCCCAAACCCAAATTCCTAAACTCTGGAACATTTGGGGTTCTGGCACAAGGAGTGCGACTTGCTTTCGCTGTCCATGGTGACGCGCTCCGAGGTGGGCATCTGTTTTTGGTAGCTGGTAGCTAGGGTTTTGGGTTTCAGCCCTGAACCCTACACCGGTTTGGGTTTGAGGGTTTAGGTATCAGGGCTGAGAGTAGAGGGTTCACGGCAGAGAGCTCTCCCTGACATATTGAGCCAGGGCCAATTCGGTCGAGCTAGGAGTAGTTGGTGGATTCCCCAACCCCCCAAAATTATAAGCATACCGTGGCAACATTATAGTTATACGGCCTTTCTTATAGGGGTTGAGGGAAAAGAAAGCCCCCGTCGTAACAAATGAGCTACAGCTTCCGTCAGCCTCCAAGTGACGTTTCGGGTTTGGCTAACCGAACGCACCTGAAATGCTCCTCGCCTAAAGCGGCGGCGGTACAGCCCAGCCCCTTCATCACAGTCGGCTGAGGCCTTCAACATCTTGGGCGCTACAAGGGTTTTGAGTCCTGCTGCAGGGTTAAAATGTACAACTGTAGAACCCGAAAACCGAAAAACCGAAACCCTAAACCCTCAGATATGTAGGGTTCAGAGAAACCAAGCACCAAGGCTCGGAGTTCAACATGTCAGCTCCCAGCCCCCCCAAAACCCGAAAACTCTGGACCTTTGCCAGGACATTAAGTTCGAACGGTTCAAGCCCGTCATGTTGGCAGCGTTGCGATCCTTGCTTCCGCGCCTCTCCCGCATTGCTTTTTTGTGTTATCTTCTAGGTCTGGGGCTTTTTTGGGGGTTGGGGTGTTGGGGGAATTTCGGGGGTTTTCGGGGCCAAGGACTTTGAATTCAGAGTTGAGAACTCCAAGGTTGCAGAGTCGTCTCATGATCCATGGCTGTGGGGTTTTGGGGTTTGTGGGGCTTAAGGTTTAACATTTAGGGGGCTTGTGTAAGTAGGACCTTCTGTGGGGGGGGGGGTGGGGGCTTGCATAGTAATCCGAGAGTCGGAACCACATTTCGCCTTCTGGGGCCTTACCCTGCAACGGCAAAGGCCCGCATCCGGATTCTCCAACCCCCAAAATCTTGAAGCACCACGCCGTTTTATGCTGAAGCAGCGTGAATATTCAGCATTATTTATCTCCGCATAATAGTTATAGCCCGCAGCGAACTCCAACCATCCAGGCCCGAGCCCTACTATCCTGTAGAAACCACCGTTTTGACCCAGTTTCCATTTCACTCTCCATCTTCGCTACCATTCGAATTTCCCATGGTTGGAATTATATAGGCCCCTACACCCCACACCTAACATAATCTAATACTTCCCCCATAAATCGCTACTTTCCAGGTTCCAGGCCCTTCCTCTTGAATCTCAAATGTCATAGTCCCAAGCCCACAGACTCCCTGAGGCAAACGTGGAGCACGGCGCATGAAGAAGCTTGGTTGCTGTTAAGGAACTTAAACTAAGTTGCCATAATAGGTCTACATAATGATTAATATGGTTTCCCCATAATTAAGTTACCAGAATGGGTATACATAGTGATTAACATGGTTTCCCCAGTTTCCATTTGATTTTCCATTTTCTTTTCCATTTGATTCTCCATTATAGCCCTAAACCCTAAACCCTATATTATACCCCTTAACAGCAACCCAGGAAGCATGGGATTGGCTGTGGGCTACGATCTCCAAGAACCTCATAGAGGCTACCATGAAGGTACGCGCCATGGTCTGGGGTTTAGGGTTTTTGGGGTTTAGGTTTTTAAGGGTTTGGGGTTAGGGTTTAGGGTTTTTGGGGTTTTCATTAAGGTCTTAGAGTTGTTATGGGTTCAGGGTTTTGGGTTGAATAGGGGTGGCATAGAGAGTTAGCACATCGGGTTTGGGGCTTAGTGGCTTATCAGTAGGGCTAGCTACAGGTTAAGGGTTCGAATGTAAACCCTAAACCCCAAACCCTTAAAAGCCTAAACCCCAAAAACCCTAAACCCTAAACCCTGGGTGGTCTAGGGCTTTGAGAGCTTGGGTGAGGTGGACGGCCAGAAGCCACAATGAAGGCACAAGCAGCTAGCTTTGAATTTCGGCGATTGAGTTATCCATCTTTTGAACTGGCTGAAGCAAGGAGGATCCTTATGCAGTAGGAGAAAGGGCTGTAGGGTGAGATAGCTTTGAAACTTTGGCTCCTTCCAAAATAGCCCAAGTACACGTCCCACATGCTCAGTTCTTGCGCAATGCGCATTGTTCCTGGCTGTCGGAAACTTCTCGATCAGAAAAGTTCCAGTGCTGCACAGTCACGCAGCCATCACCAAACCTGGAGGAGCAGAATAAATTCTTGCAGGGCATGTGCGAAATTGTAAGGGCGTTCTCATAGCTACCTGGTCTTTCTTTTACCTCTGTTGGAATCCTTGATTTGCGCATGTGCCTGACGCACGTGCCTGAACGCCTGAACCCTCAAATCCTTCTACTTAGGCTCTAAACCTTAAACCCTAAACCCTAAGCCCTAAACCCTAAACCTCCCAACCTAAAGCTGTAAACCCTAAACGCTAGACTTTGGCAGGTCCGGGCCTTCAAGCCCTACAACGCAAAGCTCTTTCAGAACATGACCGATGAGCACATCAGATGCAGAGGTTTAAGATTTAGGGTTTAGATTAGAGTTTAGGGTTCAGGTCTTAAGGTTTAGGGTTTAAGGTTTAGGCTTTAAGGTTCAGGGTTTAGGTTTTAGGATTCAGGTTTAAGTTTTTCGATTTGGGGTTTGGGGAGTAGTGTTTAGGGTTTAGGGCCAAGCGGGTCGACTGGCTTAGGCCAGGAAATGGCAAATCAAAGATCAAAGCAGCGGGACAATGAAATGGAACTTGACGGATTATAGGGAGACGTCGGGTTTCAGGGTTTTGGGTTGATTTTCCGTTTTGCTGTTTGCGGGGAACGGAGGTGGAGCCTTGTAGCAGCCCCTATACACCCCCCCCCACTTATACAGCAACCAGCTTCCATTGCTTCATTCCTTCACTCCCTAAAACAATCAGCAAGTTCAAGGTGAAGAGTTACATAGGATCGATGGAGAGGGCGCTCCTCCCAACCTTAAACAGACCGTGAACCCTAACCCTAAACCCAGCTAATCTGGACCCTGGAACTCCTCTGCCAGAGACTTTAAACGAAAGCCGCAGAAACCCAGGACCTGAACCAGAAAGTACCCCGCACGCAAGTACCCTATGTCCAACACCCAAGACATTGCGCCTCAAATCCTAAACATTGAGTTTTGACCGCTAAGCCCTGAACCCTGAAACCCTGAACCCTATACCTTGCATTTTAGTTCCTGAACCCTCCACCCCTGCCCCCAAGCCCAAATTCCTGAACTCTGAAACCCAAACCCTGAGCCCCCCAAGGCAGAAGGAAACCTTCCGCACCACGGTCTACACGAAGTTTTTTGCCAAGTGCTCTGCAAGCCAAGACCTTTTCAAACAGCTGCAGGCTCAGACCATGGTAGTTCTCAAGACATTCAAAGGTTGAGCCTTTTTCAGTTCAGGCTTTTAGGTTTTCATGGGTATAGGGTGTGAGTTCAGAGTTTAGGCCCCAGCCTCAGCATAGAAGTTTCTGCAGGCCACGCATGTAAGGTGCATACAGTAATGCCCAGCCTCAGGAAGTCAGCACACGTTCAATGCACATTAGTTCTATTCCATTCAAAAATGTCTGGTTGCAGCAAGCATATTGAAATCAGCATTATATTCGTTAGGTACCTCCAATCCAAGAGTCGCAGTTGCGTTCATCCAAGAAAAGCTTCTGGGTGGACTAGGGATCGCCGTTAAGGGTTTCCTTGTGTGTTGAGGTTTTGAAGGGTGTTCTTAACACAGATCTTTTCTCACAGGATTGAATATGCTCTCTGCAGGATAGGGTCTTGGGTTTAGGGTTGAGGGTTTGCATAAAAATCAGAATCTGTGTGGGTTTTGCCATGAGAAATGACTGCCGAAATGAAGTTGTCCCGGCTTCAGATTGGAGTTTCCCAGAGATTGGGCCCCACCTTCGCTACAAATATTTCACTCCTCATTATCCGACAACCCTCCCAAGTTGAACCCCTTGTTTTGGAAGCCCACAAGTTGAAACTCAGCCTGCAACACCACGGAGGACGTCCACAAGCGCCTGTGTGCATCCTCGATTCTAGAAAAATGGCGTCTTTCGCACAGTCTCAGAAGTAGTTTACACAGCTTGAGACTAGTCTCAAAAAGCTTGAGCACAGCTCCGGATGTTGCCAAACAGTTCTAATACCCCTGGATCTTGTTCGGAGCGTTTGCGGAGCTGACGAAAAGTCCAGAACTCCGGCGACTGAGCCTGAAGCCCAGATGTGTCGGTACGGATCTGCGAAACCAAGGTGCAGCCCTCTGCCGTGAAGCCCAATCCCCAAACCCCGACCAGCCCATCAAGAGTTGACATCACAGCATGAATAGCGAATAAGGACATTCTACGTATACACTACGTAGGAGTCTACCCCTTAAACTAGATCCGTTGCTGATGACTTCAGATCTTCAACCTTAGACCCTAATCCCAAAGCTCTGAGCCTGAACCCTAAGCCCGCGCACAATCCTGTTCCATGCATTCAGACAGTCGCAACTCAAGTCCCCAACCCATGCCCTAAACCCTAAACCCTAAACCCTGAACCCAAACCCTAAACCCTGAACCCAAACCCTAAACCGTAAACCATAAAACCTAAACCTCAAATTTCTAAACCCTAAACCCTAAGTCTGTCATCCTTCAACCCTAGATCCCCAACTCCTTTTTAAAACTCAGGTCCCAGACTCGGCTCCGCTACATCGCGGACCGAGTGATGGCTTGCACGCATGACATGATGCAGCGACATTAGGTCGCAGGGAGCTTGGGTTGTGGGTTTAAAGCGGTTAGGGTTTAGGGTTCAGGGTTGTGGGCTTAGGGTTTGGGGTTTAGGGTTGTGGGTTCAGGGTTCAGGGTTGTTCAGGGTTTAGGGTTTAGGGTGGCTAGGGCTTGACGTTTCAGGTGCATGGATTTGTGATGTGGTTGAGGGCTGGAGGGTTTAGGATCTAGTAGTCAGATTTGGCAGCCCCAATCCGTAGAAAATGGGACCTTATAACTGTCATGTGAATATGATATGGGGGTTGGGGTTGGCAACATCCCCTTGTGAGAGTGCTTGGGGGTTATTGGCAACCCAGTTGAATTCTGATAGTTTGTACGCACTTCTCGGCATCATCTGGTGCAGATACGAGGCACTTGGCCCACAGATGTCAGTCGAAGTTGAAAGCTACACTTGGAGGGTTCATGTAAGCTATGATTTTTCCAATGATGGTTATTGGTGAGTGTCTGTGCTGCATGTATATTTGTTGTGTCCAACTACTGTAGCGCCCTAACTCTAAAGCTCTAGACCCTAAAACCGAAAGCGTAAACCCTACACCACATTCAGGCTTTTGGGTGCGGTGGGATAGCCTTGGATAGATGCTGCGCACAGATAGCTTCGGAGTTGTTGAAGCGCGATTTGCTCTATCGATTCCTGCTTTGCGGAAGCATCTTTGGAGTCGTGCTGATGCCAATGTGGGCTTGGTGAAGTGTAGAGCTGCAGGAGTTGGTTCAGCAAGCAAAAGACCTTCCCCATGCAGTTCTAATTCCGCTTGAAATCCGTGTATATCTTCAGTTCCTGCAATCCCCTGGCATTGAGACACCCCAAACAAGGAATGATGACGGGGCCCCCGACTTTGCTCCCCAAATTGTGAAACTTCAACATTCGGCTCTAACTCTCTGGGCCCAACCAGTAGATGCTGGAGCAGTCTGGAACACCCAATCCCAGTCCCCCTACAGAAAGGGTGAGCTTAACCGTAGACGCCCTACACCCAGACCCCAACCCTGAACATTTTTACCCTAAACCCCAAACCGTAAACTTATTGGGGCTAGTAGTGAATCAGTGACGATAGTCCCTACATAATATATGCCCTAATTCCCCCAGGTAAGTTCACCCTAAACCCTAAATCCAACCAAGGGGACACAAGCGAAATGGTCGACGAACTCTCGGGCTTGGGTTTACGCCACGTAGGCAGCTTTGTGTCTTGTGCTTTGGATTTGCTTGCGGTTTAGGGTTTAGGGTTTAGGGTTGCAATGGACCCCCTGAACCCTAATTAAGCCCCTAAACCCCGAGACCTAGACCCTAAGCCCAGAGTCTATAGGGTTTAGTGCCGAGGTTTGAAATCACACCCCACCGTGGCGTCTGGGGCTCTAGGTAGGGAAAAGCCCAAACTGAAATTAGGTAGAATCCTACAGTCTTTTGTATTACGATTTTGGATAGCACCAGTTTGTAGTATCACATATCTACCCCGTCAAAAGCCGTGAATCCCTAAGGATTTACGGAATAGGGGCTTAATTCAAGTTTGAGGACCTTGCGCACCCAAAGCTCCGAGCGTTGACCAGGGTATGGCGTACCCATCGACCTTTTCGGGCCCTTCACGGACACCTGCCTAGAGGCCCACTGGCTTGCCATTTTGGGGCCATCTTTGGTTCAGGGTTCGGGGTTGACAGGGCTATTCTTTGCGAAGCATTCCGGCAGGTGATCATGCAGTCGGAGCTTGGGTACATGCCGGCACCTTGGGGTAAACCCCTCTCAAGCTTGTAGGGAAGGATGTCAGTAGAAACGGGCGACCTGGTTTTCGTCAGGGTTCATGGCGAGGACGAGCCAGTTTGTGTGACTGCTTGGGTGGTGGAAATCGTAGAATCGGACGTAGTTTGTGGTACCTCTGAAGCTGGCGCTGCATCTGTCAAACAGAAAGTGACTGCGAAGGCGGGAGAAACTACAATAGCCTTTCTTCGAGTTCCGTTGGAGGCCGTTAGCTGTGCCAAGCCGAGTGGTTGGCAAGGGTTACGTGCTGGCGACATTCCTTCTTTGGGGGCTTGCCGTGCTGCATGGAAGAAGGCGCCTACAACGCAGCTCCTAAGCAGCGATGCAGAACTGGAAGTTCATCCAACACCACAGCCTGCAAAGAAGACAGCCCGAGTATCCGAAGATCTGAAGGGCTTGGAGAAATTTCTCCGAGGAGACGCTTCGGAAGAAGACGACGAGGAGGAGAGCGAAGACGACGACGACCCTGGGATGCTGCCGCCCGGGCAAAAGCAAGTGGTGAAGTCAAAGTCAAAGAAGACCTTGAAGAAGGAAGGCCTGGATCTTCAATCTTTGCTAGCGGCCGGAGCGACGACAGGCACCGAGCCGAAAGACCTCCTGACACTGCTTTTGCTGAATCAGGTGATGGGGCTGCAAAACCAGAAGAAGAAAAAGAAAAGGCGAGCAGCCTCCTCGTCGGAGCTCCTTGGTGGCTCCAGCTCAGAAGACTCAGAAAGCGAGAAGGAGGCTTTCGACGGCAAGGGCATGAAGGCTGTGACGTCTCTGCACAGGTTGCACGAGCAGATCCTCCGAAAGCCGCGCCGTGTTCGAGAGATCTTCGAGGCCGAGGTGGTCAAGGAACTGGGGATAGTTTCCGGTCAGGCCTGGACACTGCGAGATTGGGTAAAGAAGCAAAACTGGGGTCGATTCAAGGGCTTGTACCGCACTGCAATTATGGACGTGGCAGCCTACGAGCAGTTGAGGGCGGGCAAGCACGAAGTGGCCTTGGCACAATTGATTCAAAACCTGAAGAGCAAAGTGCAGGCAGTTCTGGCGAACGGCGATTGGGAGACGGCATGGTTATTAACAGGACTGCCGGATCCTCTGTCGAGGAAAGAATTCTCCGGAACCAAAGAAGAGATGGCTGTAATCTCGGGCTACGTGGATGCGATGGCCCGGTTGAAGAAGCGGGTCAAGGAGGCCCAGGGCCAAGGCGACGCCGACGACGACGAGGTCGGCGGCGGAGCTCGGAAGTGACATCGACCGTCAAGCTGCATGATCTGCTCCCCTCCTTTCTTTGCCTTAGGCATCCGAAGCTGGTGAGTCGGAATTCGACAAAGTTTTCTCGTTATTTGGATTGGTTCGAAAGTGCCCAAGGTTGTTTGCCAGAGCGGTCTGGCGATGATGTTAGGCTCTTCCCATGTGCCCTTCCGTATCCCGAAGTCTTGCTGATCGAGACAGCGGTTG